>CM038632.1:33275381-33315381 GCA_021554675.1 Leuciscus idus | reverse complement strand
CTGCTTTTATTCAGCGAGGACCCGTTAAACCGATCAAAAGTGACAGTGAAGACATTTATAACATTACAAAAGATTCTATTCTAAATAAATGCTGTTCTATTGAACATTCCGTTCATCAAAGAATCCTGAATAAATGTATGACACTAGTGTACGTGTGTGTGGAGGGAAAGGTACAGTGACTGTGGATATGAAGGATACCACAGAAGTATTTGATTAGTCACTGGAGTGTTTCAGGTGTCCTCCTTCACTGTGTTCAGTCTGAGGAGAATCTGCTGGTTTATCTGTCATCTGTGAGGGTGATCTCCGACCGCAGCTTCATCACGTGCTTCTCTTTCGCCTGACGATGAGTGTGTGTGTGTGTGTGTGTGTGTGTGTGTGTGTGTGAAGGATTGCTGACTCAGATATCGACCTGTTCTTTTCTTCACTCTCAGTGCAGAGAGATTGATTCTCGGTCGTCGACACACACTAAAACCTGATTCTGCCACTGTGTGTGTTTCTCTGTCCTGCAGGAGTCGTATAGATTTACTGTGTGAAGAGACACAGTGTTACCCGTGTATAGACTGACCTGGGATCAGAGAGCTGAGATCACATTACTATGTAGGATTTGTGCACTACACACTTTTGAGTGTAAAGTGAGACACTTTATCAGTAGAGGTACATGTAATCTGGTGTAACCTCAATGGCACATTTGTCATATCTATCATACTATTGTCTATGATATGATATGGGGTGCACTAATCTTAATCATGCATGCTATTGTAATAAAAGAGCACTATTGATAAGCTTCACGTTTATGTTTATGTTTCTGCTTTGAGTTTCATGCCACTTCTTCTGGCCTCCAGTGGATTGTCACCGCGATTCAGGAGAGAAGAGAAAAAAGAAAGCCGCCTATAATTTGCATCAATAAATTGCCTGTATGTACTTATTTATTCATTAGAATTTTTTTTTATAAAAAGTACTTACTGTATTTATTTATTGATATTGAATTATTTATTTATATGTATTAATTAAATTTGTTTTAATGAATATAATTATTTGTATTTATTTATTGGAAAATGTAGATAGTGTGTGTGTGTGTGTGTGTGTGTGTATATATATATATATAGATATATACACACACATATATACATGTATTTATTTATTTTTATATTAATGTAAATATAAATATATAAATATAAAATATAAAAAAATTATATTCATATTAAAATAATTAATAAATATAAATAATTCAATATATTAATATAAAAATAACTAACATAGACAGTTATTTTTATATTAACATATTGAAATATTTATATGTATTAATTATAATAATATTTATTATAATTAATACATATAATTAATATAAAATAACTAATATATATATATATAAGTTATTTTTATATTAACATATTGAAATATTTATATGTATTAATTATTTTAATATGAATATAACTATTTTTATTTATTTTTATAATGCGTATGGCTTACTAAATACTAAATATTTACTAAATTTATAAATGTAAAAAAAAATTGTGTAATTTATATATATTTATTTGTAAATGTATTGTAATATAAATGTATTGATAAATGTGTATAAATAGATTTTTATCTAAATTTATTTTACGTTATTCTAATTTTTAATGCTTTTAATACATTTTCATGATTATTTAAAAACTTTAAACACAATTAAAATGGTATATTATTAATTTCTTATTACACTATTTTATTTTTCATTCTTGTTTTACAATAATGAAAATTTGGGGTTAAAATGTGCTTAGTTGTCATGAAAATAATGCAAACAAAAAATGTATTTGAATAAAATATGACCTTCTGAATCCTCTTGAACACAACAAACAATCCATACTCCGATAGTTAGTGTCTAGCATTTTCTAGTGTGATAAAGATCTATTTTCAATCAGACTGTATTTGCAGACTGTCCTCACATTAACAAAATCAATTGTATGTGTTTGTACAGCCTGATCTCCACACATCACTAACACAATCACTGCCTCCTGACTCCAGTCTCAGGAACTCTGGGAGACAGACACAACCAGCGACTGAACGCTTGCCAAGTAATGCAAACGAAACACACTGAAATGAGTTGGTTGTGAAGAAAGAGTCCTAATAGCGTCATTACAGATGTTCATTGATCGAATAATGTGTTCCCACACACCCAACTGTGGCCTTTTGCTCCGGGATGGAATGAGATTTTATGGATCATTGTGTTTCTCTAACTCACACTGCAGGAGCACAAGGGAAACACACCCCTCGTTACACCCTGCGTTTGGAAAGCTATACACAAAGGCTGTTTGTATTGTGTGTGTGTGTGTGTGTGTGTGTGTGTGTGTGTGTGTGTGTGTGTGTGTGTGTGTGTGTGTACGTGCCGTAATGTGTGTTCGGCTCTTATCAGAGGAACACCTGCTCACTGCAAAAAGAGAGAGAAAGAGAAAGAGAGAGAGAGAGAGAGAGCTTTATTCAACCCGTCTTCAGTGATCTGCAGGTTCCATTTCCCCTCACTGCAGTCTAAATGTGTGTGTGTGTGTGTGTGTGTGTGTGTGTGAGGACTGAGGAGAGTTGCAGTGTGTTGCGCCCTCTAATGGTGGAGAATCAGTCGGCATCCACAACTGCTGTTGTTTCATTTTATATGTGTGTGTGTGTGTGTGTGTGTGTGTGTGTGTGTGTGTGTGTGTGTGTGTGTGTGTGTAATGGGCAGTGGCAGAGATTGACCTGTGCCATCAGAGCCATACAGAATAGCATACTAGCATTTCTGCTGTATGACTGTGCAAAGTATATGAATTTTCTGAATGTAATAGGGCTGCATGATTTGTGGAACGCGTGTGTGTGTGTGTGTGTGTGTGTGTGTGTGTGTGTGTGTGTGTGTGTGTGTGTTAGTGCTAATGCTGTCAAATTGATTAATCACATCTAACACAAAAGTGTGTAAATATATACATATATACACAAACATAAAATATATATTTACAAACTGTTGTTAGATGCGATTAATCTCAATTAATCGATTTGACAGCTTTTTTTAATATAAACTTATTTATTTACATAATTTTTGTAAGCTTATTCATTTATTTATATGTACATTAACATTTATACACTAAGCAATTTTTATATTTTATTTTGTAATTCTCATTTAAAAAAAAGAGATTTATATGTATCGATATGACTGCAATTAATTATTATTTCATTCATTATTAATATACTAAATACAAATATTTATTATATTATTATATTTTATAGTATAACACTATTGTATTAAACAAAACAAGAAATATAGCCATTAAAATATTTTACTTTAAAATAAAAATGTGATTTTATTGATTAATAATACAAATAATAATACTTTTATTTTACAATACAACTGTAAAATTACAATATTAATATTTGTGAGGGGTCTTAAAAAACACAGGAAACCTTTAAAGCTCTTTGCCGATGTTAAGCACTTCTGAATGTACCGTAGTACGGTGTCAAATGGCTGATAAGGCTTTCTGTTTCACATATGTTTGGTGCACTAATTCTGAACAAAGCCAGGAGATATTTGCATAAAGAGGCGGGGCTACTCAGAATTCTCCTGGCTGTCAATCATTTAATGGGATTCCAAACACACACAGGCTTCAGTGCAGTTTAGTATGTTAAACTAATTTAGCACTTTACAGTTAAGTATGTATTATTGTTTTAAAATGTGACTTTTGCAGATGATATCTGCTGATGAAGAAGAAGAAATAGAGAAAAATTAGAGGAAAATGGTTGATGTCCATGTCAAATGAATTAGCCTGAATATCTGTAATGCTGCTTGTTCGTGTTGTGACCTTCTGTGCGACAGGAGAAGCCAGCTCAGCGATTTTACCCTAACGGAATTACAATCGTCATCCGCATGAGTGCGATCTGTTCCCTCTGCTGGTATAAATCAGCCATGCATGAAACACACACACACACACACACACACACACACACACACACACTCACAACATGTGCAAGACAAGCACATTTAATGAAAAGATTTGTTTTTATATTCCTGAGCAGGATTTGATTTGAATTGTTTTGAGTGGTTGCCAGGGTGTTGCTATGCAGTTGCTATAGCTGGTTTCCAAAATACTTGCTGTTGCTAAGCATGATCTATAACAATAGTGTTATTAGACATCATACTTATGAGCATTCTTCATTGGTTTTTGGTTCACGGGCTTCTCAAGATCCATTGCTGACTGTATAGAGTTCTTGAGTTACTTTCTATAAAACTCCTGTTGGTTTAAAATGGAGGTTTTTTCATTTTAAGAGGGCATGACTAATACACACACACACACACACACACACACACACACACACACACACACACACACACACACACACACCCTCTTGCCTCGAAAAGCAGATCAAAATACCAGTGTAGAGATGCCATCTTACTGAAGTGTTTTTGCTGGCCATTACGAGCGTGTCCCGCTGTGTGTGTTTATCTGCTGTTGTGAATGTGTGTGTTCTCGTGAACGACTCCTGAGCATTAATGGAGCGGTTGCAGAAGACGATAATGACCTGTTACACATCTATCGCAACGACAGCAAACATCTCAGGCGGAGGGGTGATGTTTCAGATCGCTTTATATTAGGCTATAAAACAGAAAATCTGTTTGGATGAAATAGTTGATATGCACATGTTGAAGTCAATTTTGCTTTTCACAATATATATCGTTTTAAATTCACACTGTTCGTGTGTTCAATAACATAATGCATTATAGGTTCAATTGAATTGTTTAGGGCTTTGCAATACAATGGCATATAATTTGCCAGCAATAAAACAATCAGTTGGATCAAGATATGACATATATTGCTTTGTTACATTCATCAGTTACAATAATTTACTATGTTTAAAATTATTTTAGCCTGTTACTGTAACTGTCAGTGTGCCGATCACATATTTTAGTAATAATCATATGATTTGAAAGCTTAAACACTCAGAATCCATCCTATAAAAACTTGAAATTGGACATTATTTTATCATGGAAACAATACTTTAAACATTTTAGCATGGGGATGCAACTATTGTGTTGCCAATTAGCAAGTTAGCATTTACTGAATTAGCTAGTTAAAGCTAGCCAAATTTCCTTAACTAAAAATATTTAAGTTGATAATTTTAAGTTAAATGAATGAATTAGCTTACTCAAATATTTCAATAAAAATATGCAAATTCTGCTTACTTAAACTTTGAATTTCTTAACTTAAAAATGATGGCGTAACTGATTACCTCAAATTGTTTGAGTTTTGCCAACTTATTCGGGTTTACAGTGGTTGTTCAGTAAAAGTAGTTTTTGATTTAAAAAGTGCTTGACTATTGTAATTATCTGACTGCACAGATTTAACACAATGCTATAATGTATAATAAAGATGTATTCCTGCAGATAAACACACTGTTAGCAGAAGTTTGGCTGTAAATCTACATTCACTGTGACCCGCCGGCAGGTTGCACTCCTGTTCTACCATCTCTCTCTCTCTCTGTCTCTCTCCGTCTCTGTGTATTTCCAGTCTTTATGTCTCTGTGGGGCTGGAACAAAGTACAGACTGTCTCATACATTCTGTTCCTCTTGGACACGCTGAATGATCATAAAAAATAAGAGAGAGATGAGGAGGATTTAGGAGTGGCAGGTACACAACGCTCTGCTGTGCCTGTTGTGATGATGAACGCGCTCATGTCTTTCTCTCTCTACAGCTGTCAGTCATTCCTGTCCCAGCAGACACGCTCGCAGACTTTACACTCTCTGATCTGTGATTGATGGCTGTCAGTCATATTTCAAGCACCTCTGGAGATGAGCAAACCTGCTCAACCATTCCTGTGACAATCTTGAGGTGGGAGGAGCCACACGACCCCTGCAATCAGGCTAAGTGGAGAAAGTGTGTGTATATTCACAATATATTAACCTTTATATGGATATGGAGAACAAAGTCCCCCACCACCTCTCAAAGCTATCATATATAAATATATAAGCTTTGGGCACGACTATTTTCGTGGATGAACAGGACAATGTGCAAATTTTTGGTGCTCTTGGTCACACATTAAGTTGAATGTCAGGGAATCAAAGCTAAATGTTGATTTTCTCTCTGTGTTCATTCTTATGACTTGATGTTTAGTCTGTGCATTAGCATAAACCATAATACTGAGCGACCTGCAATCGTTAAAGTTTAATGGCATCGCCGTGGGTCAGTCGTATCGCCGCTAGCAGCCATACGAGACTGAGACACTAAATGTGTGTTTTTTAATGATAAAGAAAGTAAAAGATGTGCTTTATGTTTAAGGCATGAAAGACTAAGAGTCACTTGTTATCATATTCAGAAACTACCAGGCAATGCAATCTGACAGCAAATGTTTGATAACGCTTAAGCCTGTACATATATGTGTGTGTGTGTGTGCAACTATTCATAATGCTTGAAAATATACAAGGTACATAATAATGTTTTTCAGTACCTTAAAATGATATAATGCTTAAAACATGATGATCTAACATGAGTTTTGATGTTGATCATGTGTTTTAGGTGTTAGGTGATGTAATGCAGAGGTAACAGTTATTCACAAGAGCAAGCAACTGATTATTATCTTTACGAATGCATGAGGAATATACTGTGTAATGCATTATATATACAAGCCTGTAGTTCGGGTGTCAGCGTAAGGTCTGTTCGGGCTAATGAACACATATGAGGTGTTGTACTCGACGGCTCTGGCGACCCACGTGCCGTGAACAGATGAAATATGCGGCAGCTCCCATATGGCATTCCTGCAGGACGCCAACACTGGAGTGCAAACCCAGCAGAAACCTGATCAAGAGATCCACATTTCAGTGAGAGAGAGAGAGAGAGTGTGTGTGTGTGTGTGTGTGTGTGTGTGTGTGTGTGTGTGTGTGTGTGTGTGTGTGTGTGTGTGTGTGTGTGTGTGTGTGTGTGTGTGTGTGTGTCTGTGTGTGTGTGTGTGTGGGTGTGTGTTATCTGGGATGGCCGCCCATTACAGGCCCTCTGACTGAGCTGATGGAGGTACAGATATTATACAGCCACAAGCCTCTTTTACTAAAAGACCAGACACTAATGAAATTAAGAGTAAAGACGTGCGGTCACTGAGGTTTTCGACATTGCTTTCCAGGCTCTGAATAGATTCTGCTGGTATTTATGCTCCTTCCAGGCAGGTCATGTTCTCAGGCATTTAGAGGAAAGCAGACTGGGTGGGTATGTAAAATGTTGGGGATACTTTTTTATTTATAAATAAAATAGGGGGGTATATATGGAGTAATGATTCAGAAAATTGTGTTTACCAGAACATACTAATAAAAATACATTGAAAAAAAAGACCCTGGACCACAAAACCAGTCACATGGGTCAATTTTATGAAATTGAGATGTATAGATCATCTGAGAGCTGAATAAATAAGCTTTCCCTTGATGTATGGTTTGTTAGGATAGGACAATATTTGGTCGAGATATGACTATTTGAAAATCTGGAATCTGAAGGTGCAAAAAAATCTAAACATTGAGAAAATCGCCTTTAAAGTTCTACATTTTATGTTCACGATTCGCTGCATTCACTCATAAAAATACATGTTTTATATATTTATGGTAGGAAATTTACTAAATATCTTCATGGAACATGATCTTTACTGAATATCCTAATGATTTTTGGCATAAAAGAAAAATGGATAATTTTGACCCATATAATGTATTGTTGGCTATTGCCACAAATATACCCGTGAGACATGTGACTGGTTTTGTGATCCAGGGTCACATATATAAAAAACAGAATAAGTTTTAAGAGATTTCCAATATTGCTATATATATATATATATATATAAATGTATTTGTCATTTGTAATATTTAAATATAAAAATATGGTTTTGCTATGGTAAAACTATGGTACTTTGAAGTACTTTGGTTTATGGTATTACCATCTCTCTCTCAGTTTCAGTGGAAGGACTTCAGGCAGTCTCTCCTCCAGAGTTTTCCCGCAGTGATCCAGTTTTCCTAATGCATGTGGACAGTCCACAGACCGCTGGAGATTCCGGGCAGTGAAACTGCTGCATTAGTGTGATCATCCGTGACGTGAGCGGTGTGTGTGTGTGTGTGTGTGTGTGTGTGTGTGTGTGTGTGTGTGTGTGTGTGGCCCTGCAGGGCTCCCTGTCAAACACCCCCACTTCATCACAGACGCTTTTTTGACCTCAAACACTCTTAGCTTCCAAACACTGTTACGAACCCTGCTGTGACACACACACACACACACACACACACACACACACACACACACACACACACACACACACACACACACACACACACACACACACAGAGAGAGAGAGACCCTTAACATTTTTGTATCATTTGTTGAATGAAATCCAATGCTTGTTTCTAATTTCGAGGAGCTGATTCCAGATCATTCCTGTTGTCCTCTGAACCGGGTTACATCTATTTGCTCCATTCTCAGCTGATTTTGACATGTATGGCATTATTTAATGTCTAATCTATGATTTCAAGGTTAGAATTATATGCCAGTGACAGAAGAAAATGCAAACATGGGTTACACTTTATTTTGATGCTCCTCAACAATCATTCTACTGACTATAAGTAACTTTGTAAGTACATATCAGTTTATTCTACTAACCCGAACCCTAACCTAACAGTCTACTAATACTCTAATGAGAGATAGTTGACATGTAGGTGCAAAGTTACTTATAGTTAGTAGAGTGTCTAAAGTAGACCACTGAAATAAAGTGTAACCCACACATGAGGCAAATGTTTGCTGATACATTTGTTTTTTTTTTACTAAATCCAAACAGCAAGAGAAAATTACATGTGAACGCACACACACACACACACACACACACACACACCACACACACACACACTTTTGAACTCTGCATAATCAAGTGAGATATTATTTGCAAATCAGCAGACCTTTTTTTCCAGATGCAAGGCTATGCTATTTATAGCACATAAATCTGTAAATTGGCATCTTCGTTCTGTCTCTTCATAATGAAAACACAACTCCCTCAGTGTGCGTCTGTGGGATTATTCACCTGCTTTCTGGTGCATCAGGTGAAGATAATGCGTCAGATCACACACCTCTGCTCGAGAAGACAAGATTCGAGATGCACACCGAATCATCATCAGAATTAGCATCTTCCATCCGTCCCTTTGGAATCGGAACGTTCCCTCATGCCTGGTTGCCATGGAGATCCTTTTGGTCTTCAGTACGGACCCACTTGTTGATGCCCTCGTGAAAAAAGTTTTTTTTTTTTATTGTGTTCACTTAGGTTGTTTTGAGCATTGATTGTTTATAGTTGTTTTCATAAAGCATTTGAAACTGATAATAACCGAAATGTGTGTGTGTGTGCGTGCGTGCGTGCGTGTGTGTGTGTGTGTGTGAGTCATACGCTTACTAATGGCTTACTATTACTAAAGTGAGAGAGGTAATGAAATGTGTGGAACGGATTAGAAACAGGAGGATTTTCATGCTTAGATATTGCTCTTTTAGAGCTCAAGGAGACTTCATGGTAAGAAGTGTCAACTCCAAATGAGTCACGACTGAAAGAAATGTTTTGAAAAATTTTCACTCAGAAATGGCTTGTAAATTTCACAAAGAATTACAAAGAAATGGCAAGTAACAAACTGAATTAAATGTAATATTTTGAAGTAGAAAAACTGTCATGATATTTTCTTGTAAAACATACTCCAATAATCTGTATCTGTATGAATCTCCAGTAATAAAAACAAATTTCAGTGTAATAGCGTTGCGTGAGTATCGCCTGTTTCTCAGGAGAAATATATAAATATTGGTAAAATCCTCCATTTGCCGTCTAGGAGAACTGTTTGAGATATTGAAGAGATCTCAGTTGTCGATGTCAGGGCATTGCTAGAGATAGCTAAGGTTTTCAGAGTGTTGTTTAGTGTGTTTCTATGCAGTTGCTGTAAATTGGTCGCTAGATGGCCCTCTAGCGGTAAAAAATAAATAAAAAATGCATGCATTTTGCAGAAGAACATTGTTTTGGTTGTGCTTTGGCTCTGTGTGACTGTGTGGATGAATATGAGCCTTCACAATAGATAATGCTTAACAATAGCCGCGTTTCCATTACCCTTCAAATTGGGCAAATTGAAATTGCGAATTGAAAATACGCCCAAAGGAAACATGTCAATTTCGCAAAAACTCCCATTTATTGCAAAAAGTTTTTACGCTCGCATGAGGTGTTTTTACTTATCGCGAGAGGAAAAAATGAAGTTTTAGTCGCATAACATCGGTTAATGGAAACGCCGTCATTTCGCAATAGTTTTTTGTCGACATTTAGAAAAAATCGATAAAATTTATTATTATACATTACTCACCTGTTGAGTAATAAAAATGCCATCCTCTCCATCGCTTTTAACAAAAAAAATTTACAAGTTTTTGTTAGGGTTTCCATCTCTGAAAAGCCAAGCTGATGTTGATTCTTGTTTTATTACGAGCTCTGTCACCCTCTCTTTTCTCCAGCAGACTCTCCTCTGTTCTGCGTTTGTTTGAAACGGGTGATTCCCCCGAAGGTTGGAGATTTAGCGGCTCCATGTTAATCTTTCTCGCTCGTTGTGACACTAACCTCTGCCATTCCTAGACCGGACGCACCTCTAAAGCAGCCAGAGCATTTTTACTCTATTTATGGATATGAGTGACACATGTACGCAATTTCCCGCCAAAAACATCCCAACAGGTGTAAAATATAAACACTTATTATAGGCTTACCAAAGTGAATCAGGATAAAACAAAAACACGTTTTGGAAGAACGATTTATGATGCATTGAAAGTTAAATAGTGTACCTTTAAATATGAGCAATAATGATGAAAACCCTTTTTTTTTCCCAGCATGTTTATTTTTGGCGTTCCCTATTAGACTTGTCTCAGCAGAAATAACAGATTGCATCTTGAAGAAACAAGCCTCGTTTGCTCAGATATTTCCCTGGTCTGAGTCACGCTTTGCTCTTTTGTGTCGTGCAGTAATAGAAACGATCCTCACCGGCCTTCTGAAAGCATTGTGTGGATGTGCTTGAAAAGAGTTCACTTTCTCCTGGCGCTCGTGGCCTTCAGCGCTCTTCTTCCTCACTAGGCCACATGTATAAAATAAAGCACTTCAAATGCACGTATTGGCTGTGGGAATTTTCTTTTGATGAATGTATTTTTAGTCCATTGTGGCAGAGAACAACGGCCAGTGGCGATACGCCGCTCAAACCCGCCATGAACACAGTGCACTGAAACATCTGCTTTCTGTTCTGTCTCACTTATTTCTCATTCTTTCTCGTTGTTAGATTTATACATCATCTGAATGTTGAATAAATAAGCTTTTTATTGATGTATGGTTTGTTAGGATATGACAATATTTGGCCGAGATATGACTATTGAAAATCTGGAATCTGAGGATGCAAAAAAATCTAAACATTGAGAAAATCGCCTTTAAAGTTCTACATTTATGTTTATGATTCGCTGCATTCACTCACAAAAGTAAATGTTTTATATATTTATGGTACAACATTTACAAAATATCTTCATGGAACATGATCTTTACTTAATATCCCAATGATTTTTGGCATAAAAGAAAAATCAATAATTTTGACCCATATAATGTATTGTTGGCTATTGCCTCAAATATACCCGTGAGACATGTGACTGGTTTTGTGATCCAGGGTCACATATGAGACAAAAAATTACACATGAACAAACAAAAATCTGATAACACTTTACAATATAGTCCCATTATCAGGTTTATAATAGTTAACTAAAACTAAAACCATAAAACAAAAACATTTTCTGTACTTGAACAAAAATTACTAAAACTTTAACTATATTAAAATTAAAATGGAAATGATATATAAATAGCACGGCCCATTAGTTAATGTTAGTTGATGCAATAGGGAAATGTTGCTGTTGTAGGCAAAGGACCTTTGATATAGCCTGACTGAAATCATTTGGCGTAGTGATATTGGAGCTGTAATGTGGTCAAAACCTGCCTGGAACTACTTTACTGGAAAATTGCATGCATTAGAATGTTCATCATCCAATCAGAATCAAGCATTCAATAGCCCTGTATTATAACTAACATTAGCCAACAATGAGCAATACATTTGTGATTTGTTTAATTATTTATTGATCTTTATCTTTTAATATTGTACTAAATGTTGAAATTAACATTAACTAAGATTAATAAATGCCTTAGAAATATTCTTCATTGTTAGTTCATGTTAACCAATGTCGTTAACAAATAAAACCTTATTGTAAAAGTGTTACCAAACCATCCACTGATGTTGGCATGTTTTTCAGTTGTCCAGGCTTGTCTATCCATCATTAAGTGTGTTTGTGTGTGTGATCAGGTCATTATTCACATAAATGAGTGTTTTTGATAGATGTAACATCATCTGTTCTGTTGTGGCCATATTGATCTGCGAATCTCGCTCATTCCACCACAGATTCAATGGCAAGTAGGTCACCAACACGCCTCCTCCGTGTTCCTAATAAATGAACAACGTCTTTAGAGTGCAAAACGCTTCATGTTAATTCATTAAAGCCATTGCTTTCAGCTGACAGTTCATCCTTTTTGTTTCCTATTCTGTTTTTGTAATTAAAAGAATCGTTTCCCGCTTAAAATAAATCATGTAATCATCATTATGTCATCCAACCCTTTCTTTATTCTGTATTCTATTCTTTTATTCTTCTACAAATCATGAAAGTTAACAGGGGATGTCAAGCAACAAAATGACCAAAAGAAACTGTATAAATAATCAAAAATGTGATCCCCTGATTGCATCAAATTGTACTTGTACATGTATGACTTGTGCACTATTAAGTCAATAACAACTTCAATTTTAATCACAAAAAGCTATCGGATGTCTTCAGAAGACTTGGAATGGAGTTTTGAGAGCTTGATGGGCCTCATTATCTTTATTATGTGAATAAGGGCGGTCAGGACACTCTTCAAAAACTTGACTATCTTGACAGGAGAAAGAAAGTCACTCAGGTTTGGAACAACATTAGGGTTCAACATTTTTTTTTACCACTCAACTATACGTCCATTTACCTGCCAAGTTTAATCCCAACACAAACTTTTTGAGGGCGTAAAGCATTATTATCAGTGTTTTCTGGATCTCCGATAGCACATAAAAGCATCTGCAAACTCAGCCGATGATGATAAAAAAAACATTAGCAGACGAGTCCACCCACTCCGGTCTGGTCCGGTCCGTCAGCGCTAGTGTTTCAGCTCTGTAATTAGACTTCTGTTTGACAGCAGACAGCCACAAAACATGGCATTCAGACCCTTAGTCCACCAGAACTGTTTACTGTGCCTTCATTTATAACTTTTTAATGTGGAAAGACAAATTTGGATGACAATTTTGGGCCTGACAGTCCTGGATTTCCTGGTAAACAGCCAGCAGATCTGTTTAGCATTTAAGATGTGGCCTTTGCAAGTTTTCTTAAAGTAAACCTTTAAATAATTTTGCATTATTGAGGAATTTCATCAAACACAGTCACTTTCTACATTTACTAAATTTCAGGGTCTTGGTGTCTACGGATTCCTTGGGTCACGCCAAAGCCGTTGATATCCATTTTGCCAAGATCGAACAAATCGCTTGTTCGCCATTTTTACAATTGATATAAATTATAATAACTTTTACACGCATTAAGTTATCGGCACAAAATTTGGTATGGATCATTGATAGTATGACCCGAAGATACCTCAGAAATTTGAAGACATTGCCTTCTAGTCTTCAGAAGATATACATTTTTTTCTCTCCTTTGTAAGTCACTTTGGATAAAACCATCTACATGTAAATCTGAATATAAAAGCAAATCAGTTGTTTGTTGTTAAGCAAAATACTTTTTGACATTATTCTGAATCATTTTGACTTGACTATATGGCTCTTTGAGGGTTATTTAAAAATATGATATGTTCTTCCGATTTGTTCTTTGGTTCCTCTGGGGTTTTAAGTTCTTCTACAGGAAGCTGATAAACACTGACCGTTTCATATTCCTGTCTGTATCGTGTCTGTTTAGTGAGATTCAGTGAGCGTGTTGTGACGGTTTAAAAGCATAGCACTCTTCAAAAACACCATTAATGCGAGCGTGCGTGTGGGCCGTGATGTGTGTTAGCAGCTTTAAAACATTGGACTCAATTTGCATGTACTGAATATAAAACACTCTGTCCTGTGTAGTGCTGTTTCATAATGAATCCTGATTTAAAAACACACGTTAGAGATAAAAAACGAGCTGAATTCATTCTTCTAAACTTCAACGCTTTTATTTTCAGATTGAACACATCTGATCGCAGTTCAAAGATTTGAGAAAAGTGTAAAACTTCCCAAAACGACAGTAAATTTGAACTTTTTGGAGAACTGAGCACATGGTCACCATCCACATTCAATAGAGCAGCGTGAACATTCTTCAAAATGTCTCCTCTTGTGGTCTACGAAAGCCATATTGGTTTGGAACGACTAAATAATAATAATAATGATAAGTTTCTGTTTTGGATGAGCTATTTTCTTTTACACAAATACAATCTCTCCGTCCCGCTATTATAACTCCCTGTAGAGATGATAGTTCTGCTTCTGAACATGAGAAAAGAAGAGCGTCTGACTAAAGACTGACGATATTACCACAGTCTATCACTGCAAAGATGAGAGAAACTGTGTGTCATCACTGAGAAACCCATCAGCGGTGTTTTGAAGTGTAAAATTTGTGATCATATAAAGACGAGGCTTCACACACACACACACACACACACACACACACACACACACACACACACACACACACACACACACACTGACATGCACACACACTGACATGCACACACACAGACAGCTGTGTCAGTCCCTTTAGGGTGGGTTTCCCTCCTCCACTCATGACTCACACTGGAAATCTGTCATGTGACTCCAGACGGCCAATCAGACGCTGCAGAGTGGGGATTCCGTGTGTGGGAGTAAAACCTTCAACTAAATGACACATCACATCTCTTCATTAGAGCTTAACACAGTCCTGCCCTTCACCATTAACCTCCAAATATGGTTATATGAGGAAATATTGCTCATAAATAAATAAAATAATATTTAAAGATAGCATCTACACACAACAAACACAATGCTCATACAGGACATAGGGTTAGTGATACACCCCTCTAACCTTTTTACTTGGGCTAGAATGCAACCCCATAGCAATTGTGGGATTTTTTGTTCACGTTTTACAGTCCAGCAGGTGAAAATAGTGTGTCTGATCACTTAACAATAAAGTGACACATGATTTGAGGGATTTTACAAACGCTGTGGAGGAAGAGAGAGTGTTATAGTCCTGGTTTCTTCACACACAGGCTTCTGCTCACTGGAGAAAAAGCCAATTAACATCAACGTCAGCAGCCATTTATTATCGGTGGAGGTGAAGTGAGATGACAGCGAGAGGAAGAGTCCTGACGTATCCGTAAACCCCCACTCCTCCCTCTTTCTCTCTGTTTCCCTCCTCAGGTCTCCTCTCCTCATCTGCGCTGCTGCAGGAGTTTGTGTGCCGAAAGCTGATGGGTTTTCCAGCTCATTGTTCTCGCGCAGATCTCACGTTAGATTGACCTGATGTCAGCAAACACACGCACCTGGGCCAGGTGTTTCCCTGAGCGAGACAGAAGATAGCCTTCAAACGGTGAACTAAATCAATCTTCATAAAAATATCTTCAATTATACCATCATCTATAGTTTACATTGGTGATTTAAAGTCCTCCTGTAGTCAATCATTTTATTTCTTAAAACTCATCTTTGATTACCAAAATGACATATTTAAAGGAACATATTATTATTTTATTTTTTTTGGGAGTTAGATAAGTCCACACATACCCTTC
Source organism: Leuciscus idus (assembly GCA_021554675.1). NCBI lineage: Eukaryota > Metazoa > Chordata > Actinopteri > Cypriniformes > Leuciscidae > Leuciscus > Leuciscus idus. Next base: position 33,299,538 of record CM038632.1, on the reverse strand, counting down.
TCATCTCCGTGCGTGCCGTAACTCTGTCTGACGCACCCACCGCTAGCCTAGCTTAGCACAAAGACTGGAGGTAAATGGCTCCAGCTAGCATACTGCTCCCAATAAGTGACAAAATAACGCCAACATTTTCCTATTTACACGTTGTGATATGTATAGTCATAGCGTGTACAAATAACAAGGTCATATGAGACACAACCATCTTCTAACCATATTCATACTGGGAACTATATTCTCAGAAGGCGAAGCACTGCTACTTCTGCGGAGTGATTAGCACCTGAGGACCCCTGTGGTGAGGAGCAGAGAGTTCGCTCTCGAGTCACGCACGGAGATGAGAAGGGTGTGTATGGACTTATCTAACTCTGGGGGATGCGGTGAATAAGCTAAAGTCCCAAGTCGGCGTGTTCCTTTAAATGTTTTTTTTTATTTTTTTTTATTTTTTTAAATCTTGGATAGTTTGTAGTAGTTAATAGTTATAGTTTGGATGTAACTAGACACCCTTGCCTCATTTAGTATACGCGGTTCTATGAATATGCAAATGAGCCCCGCCTCCACTCACTCCACTCGTTGACGATCACACGTTGATCTGATTGGTTACAAGGTAGTTTGTGACGTCAGAAACACCAGCGATTTCAAACCGTGTTTTTGAGACTGTCTTTGATTCACTGCAGTTTTAAGGAGAAAACACTCAGCAATGCTGTCGACTTATGAATTTACACATGGTTTGTCTTAAAGCATATTAAAAACACCACATAGACATATTCATAAACAACATTAAAAGCTGGATTTTCACCACAGGGGGACTTTAAAAAAAGCAGTTCTCAACCTTTTTGATCCCCCAATGTAGGTTGATATATATTTCAGCTTTAATGATGACGAAGCTACTTTTGTATTCACTGAAACTTGGATTGTCCGTATATTCAATTAATTTAACACAATTATATCATGATTCAAGAACTAAATGTACCATTCGTTTTGAACCCTGAATTTAGAAGACATTTGATCGTGATTACTGGATCAGGATGTTTAAAATAGTTTTTTATTATATACAATAATCCATTTCTACCTACAGTATATACACTAAGAAATGTTTCTTGAGCAGCAAATCATCATATTATTATGATTTCTGAAGGATAATGTGACACTGAAGACTGGAGTAATGATGCTGAAAATTCAGCTTTGATCACAGGAATAAATTACATTTTAAAATATATTCACACAGAAAACAGCTAGTCTAAATTGTAATAATATTTCACTATTTTACTGTATTTTGGATTAAAACAAATGCGGCCTTGGTGAGCAGAAGAGACGTAATCATTCCAAACTTTTGACCCATAGTGTACGACTGAAGGAAACATTTTAGCGAGACACAATTACTTGTCCTTGACCATAAAGCATGTGTGTGTGACGTCTCTGACAGTGACAGTAACACAGTAACAGTTTAGCCATGGCAGTGATGTTTGACACATCAGGACGACACTCGCCCACTCCTGTCCACTCGTGTTGTCACACCTGTCATGTGACCACAGGCTCGCGACTAGGCAAGTTGTTTGTGGATGTGTGGACATGTTCACGTAAGCGTTTGTCTGGCTGGACTATAAAAGAGCCGGTCGCTGTCTATTCAGACTCAGATAAGTGCTGTAACCATGACGGCCGAACCCTGAGGTCAAAGCAGATGCTATTCATGAGCAACACAACAGAAATGGAGATAAATATAGTCTTTCCAGAGTAAAGAAAGCCGGAAAAGAGGCAGGTTTCAGAGTCATAGCTCAGGACGTAGAAGTATTTTGTTTAGATATCAACTTTGTCTTAGATGTTTCTCCTAAAACGGACCTAAAAGAGTTGAAACACTAATTGCCATCCAGTTAATGTCATGAATCATGAATTTTGAAGAACTGAATATATACATCAGGATTGCTATTTGTTTTGACCACTGGATTTACATTAATTTTTAAAAAATTTTCATGATTATAAAGATTTTACCAGGCCTTCATTTATTTGATTAAAAAAATACAGTAAAAACAGTTTTCAAATGTAATTCACTTGTAATTCACTACACGCTCAAAAAATTGTATATATAAGCATATTTTGAAATAAACGTAAAAATATTGTATTGTATTGCAAATGGGTGGAGTTTAAGTCTAGCTCCTCCTCTCTAGACGTCGAGCAAAACAAAGTCTTATACCTTATACCTGGTTCATGGCTTAAAACCCTTTAACGAAGACTTCTTAAAAATCCCTGTGGGAGAAATGAATGGAAAAATGCTTCTGGAACCAACACCTCTGAGAAAGTGTGTACCGCGCTCTACAAGAGGTCTAGAGCCGTGAATGTGGAGAGCAGCTCAGGTCATTCGATGAGAAATGTTTGAGTTCATATTCAGATCTCGGACTTTCGATTGCACTTACAAGCACAGTTTCAGACATCATTGAGAAACTCTAAAGGAGACACGTGTGAGATTACTGGAGTGTTTTTTTCTCAGGAGAATCATCAGGAAACCGTTTATCCGTTTATTCTCATTTTTCGAGATATTGCGGAGATCTCATTCTCATTCATCTCATTCTTTGTTAAACAGGCAAAGGGAACTGAATTAGATCATGCGAGGCGGCACTTGAAAATAACATCCGCTGATGGACGTCATTCATTAGGGCCTTCAGGCTTTTCCATCACACACATTCACACAGCATTTCCGTCTCCGAAACTGTCTGCGTGTCTCATGAATCCCTTTCATACACACACACACACAGTTTGCAGCAGGTCTACGCTCACTGTCGGAAGCTCAAATGATGAAAGAGCTGCAAATCTGTCCGTTGAATAATTCACAGAGGGCAGTTGAGCTTTATATGGCGGTTCTCATCCTTCAATGAAACGAGTATATCCCTGCCAGCTGAAACCCACAGGCAAACACAGGGAATTCCCACACACATCCATCACCAGCACACACTCATTCAGAAACACTAGCCTTCAAAAGTTTGGCGTCGGTAAGGTCTTTTGAGGGTTTTTTTCTGCTCACCAAGGCTGCATTTATTTGATAAAAAAATACAGTAAAAACTGTAAAATTGTGAAATATTATCACAATATAATTTTTTTTATTTCTGTGTGAATATATTGTAAAATATAATTTACTCCTGTGATCAAAGCTGAATTTTCAGCATCATTACTCCAGTCTTCAGTGTCACATGATCCTCCAGAAATCATTCTAATATGATGATTTGCTGCTCAAGAAACATTTCTGATTATTATCAATAGGCGCGTTTTCCAAGCATTAATGGTAAGGAACGACCCTTATTATACTGGTGAGCGGCACATATGAGGTGTTTCTGGGTGTTTCTCCCTCAAATCTGCTTCGAGGTCTTGATTGTGGCATTTATTTGAGGTTTAGAATCCATTATTCCTGTAATTCTTTTGTCTTATATGAATTTAATAAAGAACTCTGTCTCGTATTCTGTCCAAACACACCGCATCATCTACGTCAGGTGACCTGTAAATGGGCAAAAACTGTTTCCATTGCAGTTTTGCGAAATAATTATTTTTCGAATTGCCTGAAAAACCTCCTCATGCGAGCGTAAACACTTTTTTGCGATAAATGGGAGTTTTTGCGAAATTGACGTGTTTCCTTTGGGCAAATTTTCATTTCGCAATTTCAATTTGCGCAATTTGAAGGGTAATGGAAACGTGGCTAATGTTGAAAGCAGTTGTGCTGCTTGATATTTTTGTGGAAACCGTGATTCCTTGTCTTGTAATGTCTTTACTGCCACTTCTGCTGAATAAAAGTGTTAATTTAATTTAAAGTAAAAATCGTATTGGCCCCTCCTCCTTTCCTTTAGCCCCGCCCCCTGTCTGCTATTGGTTTAACTAGACTAAGTTCACTCCTCTGCTTTCTCTTTTGACCTCTGACCCCCGTTGCACTGATTACTGCTTTGACACACTTAAATCCAGCTCTGAGTTTCACAGATAACATTGGACACACACACACACACAGTAAGAACAACACTTAAGGAGGACTGTAAATGTTAGCTCTGACTGAGAGGGTAAATCAGCGTCTCTCAGGGTCAGACAGAGAGACAGAGGAGAGACGCAAGGTTAATTACATCAGAAAGACTGAGAAAAATACAGCATGTGTGGAGGCTCACGGAAGAAGTCCTTTCTCCTGATCCAGACAATGTCAGCGTTTAATAATTCCTTTTATATTTCTGCCATTATAACAGAGCGGTAAGTCACCAAGGCATAATTACAGTGATTTTTACCAGGATTAAGGCTCTCTGTCTGCCTAAAATGCAGAATTCATTTATATTGCCCTTTTCACAGCACACACTGTTTCACAGCAGCTTTACAGAAAATCATGATATTGACATTTTGAATATCTTAATATCTTCATGCCTTCTAGTCCTATTTAGCAGATTAGAGCTGGCCGATAATATAATTACACTTTGCGACAACATAAATAAACTATCAACCAGTTGAGATTTGTTAGTGTATATATATATACAGTACATAGCTTTATGTATATATACTATACTTGCTTTAAAGAGTTAGTTCACCCAAAAATGAAAATTCTGTCAGTAATATTCACCCTCATGTTGTTCCAACCCCGTAAGACCTTCGTTCATCTTCGGGACACAAATTAAGATATTTTTGATTAAATCTGAGAGCTGTCTCACTCCTCCATAGGGTTATAAGACATTATAACTTGCTGGCCCAGAAAATGCATTAAAGACATCGTTAATATAGTCCAAGTGACTCCAGTGGCTCAATCTTAAGTTTATAAAGCGACGAGAATACTTTGTGTGTGCAAAAAAACACACAAAAATAACGACTTTATTCCACTTTTCATTTCCTTCTCTCTGGGCCTCGTGTTTTAGCGCAGCGCGTCTGTGTTGTACGTCACACGTAGGCTCACTATTGGCCGACGCTGGTCATGCGTGTGATGCGTGTGACGTGCAACACAGAAGCGCTACGCTATTACACTACGTGAAAAAACTCGAGGCCCAGAGAGAAGGAAATGAATAGTGGAATAAAGTCGTTATTTTTATTTATTTTTTGCACACAAAAAGTATTCTCGTCGCTTGATAAACTTAAGGTTGAGCCACTGGAGTCACTTGGACTATTTTAACGATGTCTTTACTAACTTTTCTGGGCCGGCAGATATCGATTACATAGAAGCCTATGGAGGAGTGAGCCAGCTCTCAGATTTAATCAAAAATATCTTAATTTGTGTTCTGAAGATGAACGAAGGTCTTACGGGGTTGGAACAACATGAGGGTGAGTAATTACTGACAGAATTTTCATTTTTGGGTGAACTAACCCTTTAATGTATGTATGCAGGTAATGTGATGTATATTTTAAATGTGTTCAAAATGGATTTTCCAGCAGGATTTTTGCAGATTTTTTGGTGCATTTCACCTTTAAGAAATACGGGTCGTCTTTAAGTGAGGCGTGATCAGAGAAGGTAAGTAAGGTTTTCTGAAGCTCAACGCAGATCTGTGTGTCTGAAGACTGTGGCGTAATGAGCAGCGTCGTTTCCCAAAGTTTGCATGCGGGAAGTGAATGTTTTGGCAGGCAGGAGAATTTAAACAGGCACCAATTACACCCTTCCCATCCACCCACTGGGGTCTTCAGCATCACCCCTGCAGGTGTGACGCACACACACACACACACACACACACACACACACACACACACACACACACACACTCACACTTAACTAACAGCTCCCTGTTTTTCAGGTTATTTGCATGAAATTAGTTGCCCACTGATGCACGTAATTGCATATCAATTAAAACCAATATCACATGTTCAGATAATGATAGAGAGAGATTTCAGAACATTGTATTGCTACAACTAAGTTTGCAGTTTAAAATATACCATAATGCAGACAGAAGTGGGAAAGGGGTGTTAGGCAGTACAGAAACAGTATATATATATATATATACACACACACACACACACACACACACACACACTTTTTCCCCTCAGGAATTGTAGTTTTCATTGGACGTTCAGTGTGTTAATTTGAGCCGTGATGTTTCTGTTAGTTTCCCCTTTGGTTAAATGATGTTTATAGATTATCTGACATAAGCTCCTCACATAAAGGGCCGACTGATTTCTGCCCCACAATCCTTTGCTTCAGGCTATAATCAATATGTCATCACCATGGAAACATGCCCGCCTCTCACACTCACAGGAAAAGTCTTAAGTGGATTAGAGGCGGAGTTATTCAAATCAAAGAGAGCATGCTAATTAATGTAGGGACACCAGTAAAACAGCATGTCAACAATGTTGCAAGTTTAAAATGTTTATATTGAATTACATTGAATCTTCATGTATATGTATGTATGTATATATATATATATATATAAAATATATTGAAAATAATTTTTCACTAATTCAGTTATACTACATTATATAGCTTACCTACATTTAAGTAAATCAGCCAATAAAAAATCTTTAGCAATCAGCCATTAATCTGCATGAATACAATATAATCTTACTAACGCTTTGGTAATGTAAAGCTTTTTTTGCCGTGCCAGTAAACTTTCTTGAATCTTAAGAGAGAAGGAAACTTTATTAGTGCCCATTTGAGCTGAACAACTCTACACAGCTGGTGCTGGAAGCGAATGTGAGCATTAGCATATTTATTGCGGCCGTTAGAATGAGCAGGGAACCCTGCACTCTTCCTTCCTGCTTCTTCAACATCTCAAGATTTCCAAGAGGAGGAGAGGATCATTCAGAGAGTTCGGGTGGTTTCTTTCCAGGCCGGATAGGATGTGAGATGATGTCTCTCCCAACAGCTCTCCAGGGAACCGTTTTAGCTCGGAACAAAACAGAAAACACTCCTCGTTTCACACATATGCCCCTCATCTTCATTTTATGCCTTTGTGATGTTAATGGTCTGTGATGTTAATGTGACGTGAACTCCAGCTGAAACTCTGAAGCTCCTGATACCAGCTGACGTCACAGGCCACTGAGGTCAGAGGTCAAGTGATCACGAACAGAGTCCTCTGGGTCTGTTCTGTCTGGTTCTGTGAAATCATTCTGTTCTCTGTGTGTGGTTCTGTTATGTATAGCTCTGTGGGATGTTCTGTGGTTCTCTAGGGTCTGTTTTATATGGTTCTGAGAGGATCTGTTCTGTATAACATCTGATGTGGTTCTGTAGTATTTGTTCTGTCTAGTTCTGTAGGGTCTGTTTTTATGCATCTGATCTATGTGGTTCTGTGTAGTTCTAGATCTATTCTTTGCAAATCTGATCTATGTGGTTCTCTGTAGTTCTAGATCTATTCTTTGCAAATCTGATCTATGTGGTTCTGTGTAGTTGTAGATCTATTATTAGCAAATCTGTTGTTTAGTTCTAGATCTATTCTTTGCAAATCTGATCTATGTGGTTCTCTGTAGTTCTAGATCTATCCTTTGCAAATCTGTTGTGTAGTTCTAGATCTATTCTTTGCAAATCTGATCTATGTGGTTCTGTGTAGTTCTAGATCTATTCTTTGCAAATCTGATCTATGTGGTTCTGTGTAGTTCTAGATCTATTATTTGCAAATCTGATCTATGTGGTTCTGTGTAGTTCTAGATCTATTCTTTGCAAATCTGATCTATGTGGTTCTCTGTAGTTCTAGATCTATTCTTTGCAAATCTGTTGTGTAGTTCTAGATCTATTCTTTGCAAATCTGATCTATGTGGTTCTGTGTAGTTCTAGATCTATTCTTTGCAAATCTGATCTATGTGGTTCTGTGTAGTTCTAGATCTATTATTTGCAAATCTGATCTATGTGGATCTATTCTTTGCAAATCTGTTGTGTAGTTCTAGATCTATTCTTTGCAAATCTGATCTATGTGGTTCTCTGTAGTTCTAGAACTATTATTTGCAAATCTGTTGTGTAGTTCTAGATCTATTCTTTGCAAATCTGATCTATGTGGTTCTCTGTAGTTCTAGATCTATTCTTTGCAAATCTGATCTATGTGGTTCTGTGTAGTTCTAGATCTATTATTTGCAAATCTGATCTATGTGGTTTTCTGTAGTTCTAGATCTATTCTTTGCAAATTTGATCTATGTGGTTCTCTGTAGTTCTAGATTTATTCTTTGCAAATCTGATCTATGTGGTTCTAGATGGTCCTACAAGGTCTGTTTTATAAGAATCTGGGCTGGATTTCCCGATAACGTTGTCTGTTAGCGCGCTACGAAGACTCTAAAGGTATCCCTTAGAGTCATACCTTAAGAGATACCTTCTGACGTGCGTCGGTACCAGCTGCTGTCCACGGCGGTGCTGCTGAATTGGTTGATATATCAATGGCTCGAGAAGCAATTATTCACTCATGCAGGGGCTGCTTATTTCTGAAGTACTTCAGAAATAGTTGAAATTGCATTTATTAGGACTCATGGGAAAAAATTATCCAAATTGCAAACTAAGTCCAACCCTGGATATTTTATATAATTTTGGAATGAGTGTGCGAACCCGTAACCTCCTGCTCAAACGTATGATGCGTCAACCCGCTCCACTAACTGGCAGTGTGCTTTCACTGGCCCTTGAATTGCCTTTAATTTAGCACAACTATTCTGTATTATTCAACAGTTCTGTGGGGTTTTGATGCATCTGATCTGTGGTTCAATGTAGTTCTGAGGACATCAGGTCTGTGTAATGCTAATCTGTTTGGTTCTGAGTGGATCTGTTCTACAGTGAATGGTTCTGTAAGCTCTGTTTATATGTATCTGATCTATGTGGTTCTGTGAGGTCTGTTTAATATGGATATAGTCTGTGGCTCTGTAGGGTTTGTGTGAGTCAGTTCTAGATGGTTCTGTAAGGTCTGTTTTATAAGGATCTGATCTACTGTATATGGTCTTATGTTCTCTATTTTTTATTTATTTTTTTGCAAATCTGTTCTGCGTGGGTCTGTAAGTTCTGTTTTATATGATTCTTTGTAGTTCTAAGTAGATGTTCTGTAGGGATTGTTCTGTAAAGTCTGTTTTTATGCATCTGATCTGTGTAGTTCTAAGAGATTTATTCTGTTTATTTCAAATCTGATGTGGATCTGTAGGGTTGATTCTGTTTGGTTCTAAGTGGATCTGGTCTATTCGGTTCAGAATGAGGAGATATATTCTGTGTTAATCCAATTCTACATTGTTCAGTTTTATATGAATGCATCTGATCTTTGTGTTTCTGTAGGATGTGCTCTGTATGGTTCTGTAAGGTCTGTTTTATTTCTGATCTGATCTGATCTATGTGGTTCTGCATAGTTCTGAATTCTGTGCAAATCTGATGTGGTTCTGTAAGGTTTTTCTGTTTAGCTTATTATATGGATCTGTCCTGTGGGATCTGTCCTGTGTGTTTTCTTCAGCACCACGGAGAGTTCCATGCCCTTTCCCGCGTAAACCGCTTGAATCCATCAAGATTCCATCTCGTGCCTGGCGGGAGTTCAGTCACGATGAGTCGCAATCAGAACCCGAGTGCCGCATAGGTTTTTTTTGGGGTGATTGTTCCTCTGAGGCGTGAGTATCACAGAAAGTTAAAAGCACTAAAACACGAGTCACCCCAACAAAGCAGGAAAAAGCCCTAGAGCCTCCAGAGAATCGTGACTTGCGGAGAAAGAGCAATGCGTCACGGGTGGGTGGGGGTGTTCATATCCACGCATACAGTCACAGTATATACTCACTATGATATGATCCCAACGCGCTCATTCTTCTCCCCCGCCCCGCGTCGCGTCACATTGAGCGGGGCTGCCGCGATACAACTATTGATTTCATCTCTCTCTCTCTCTCTCTCTCTCTCTCTCTCTCTCTCTCTCTCCTCTCTCTCTCTCTCTCTCTCGCTCCCTCCCTCTCTCCATCACTTCTTCTCAGCTTTTCTTCAAGTGCTGCAGAGAGACGCGCTGCTGCTGCATTGTGAGGAGAGAGAAAAAAAGAAAAAGAAAAACGTTAAAGGAAGATCTGCGTTCCCGCGCTCAGATGGCCGCGCGCCCGTGAAGTCTGGACTCACGCACAGTCGGTAAGTGATTCCAATTTTTTTTTGTGTAGGTTTACGCACGAGTCAAAAGCGTAAAATAAACTTTAGTTGCGCACAGGGAACGTTCACACGGACGCGTTGTTGCGTTCAGCGTGAAAACGGAGCGGAGAAGTTGAAGTGTTTTTAACTTGACAGCACATATTACAAACACGACGCAAACGCCCCAGTCTAATGTTCGTGTGTGACTCTATGTTCTTCCCGTTAGAACCTGTTTTATATTTCTGTCGATTCACTTTTTCCCCATGAAGATCGTGACGTGAAATTGTATTTTTACTAAAAAATAATTTACCTGCGTAAATTCATCAAATGAATTCATCTGTTTTAGATTATTATTTAGGCTATATTTCGGTTTAGTCATGCAGGTTTAAATATTGGTTTTGCTTTTGAACAGCGAAGGGAATTTGTCTCTCACTGGGTAACAGTTAACACACACACACACACACACACACACACACACACACACACACTTATGTGTTTGATAGTTGTTCACGAATTAAATAGGACTGTGTTAGTATGGATTTTGTCGTGGATTATAGAACTTGATCTTTTAATATGAAAATTTAACAGGTGTGCACTATAGATATAGATGTAGATGCAATATATAGACCAACTATTCCAGATTGCAAAGCCTGTATATGCTGATGTTCTTTTTTTTCTGTGGGACACAAAATGATCATTTAGTCTATGCAGATTTTCTCATACAATAACAACGTGTAGTAACAATGTCTGCAAAGGACCAAAAACAACATGACAAAAGTAGTTCAAAAGTCATCAATATGACTCATGCACTATTTTCTAAACCTTTTGAAGTCATGCAATAACTTTGTGTGAGGAGGACCTCAAATTAAATATGGCAGGAGTGATGCCAGCAACATCCAACAACCTCATTGGTTCTCGCATGTCATGTGACCAAACGCCACTGACATAATGACTAAGATTTTGATCTATTCCTCATGCAAAGCATTAATACAGCATGGAATACAGTTGCATGGACTACTTTTAGGATAAGTTCTCTGAGCTTTTTTTCTTTCTGGAGCTTGACAGATGCAAGTACTGTGAACCATTTTGCATGATAAAGATTCTTTACTTTTGTGTTAAGTGAGAGTAAATAACGGTGACATTTTTGGGCCATTAAAAAGACATACTGTAGATCGACCTTTGTTCTGAATACTGGAGAAGATATATGCTGTTAGTGTGTGTGTGTGTGTGTGTTTTAAGATCCTCGGGGGCTCCTGGTGGTGTCCTGGATTATTAAAAGAGACAGAGAGAGAGAGAGATTCACTTTAGGAACTTGTTTCCTGACAGAGCAAAATGTGCGTGACTGTCACAAGCAGAAAGAAATCCACCTGAAAATGTGAGTCATGGAGGCTCGTGGAGCAGATGTGTGTGTGACGGAAAGATAAAACGGAGAGGGAGGGGGATTGATTCCCATGCACAATGTCAAGACAGGCGAAATCTCATTACGGGGCGAGCTTGCGTCAGAGCCGGGCCGTGATTGATGCCTTTTCCCGCTTGTGCTGGCCATTCACACGCAGACCGATGACTTTTCTCCAAGTGCTAGTAAAAGGGTGAAAGCTGCGGTGCGTGAAACAACCTGCCTCAGAGAAGAGACTGATGCGGTGAATACACAAGTATAGCACTGTCCTGCAACGGGAAACCTTTCTTTACTACGGTGAAGTGCACTAACAAGTAGCAATGGCTTTTTGGACATTAATACTGGTGTGTATTATGGTGGTATTCTTTTGAAATACCCTGTACTGTAAAAACAACAAAACATATATATGGCAATCATTCAGGACTACAGTATTTCTCAAAATACCATAGTATTAGCATCTGATACCTTCACTGCAGCGTTTTAGCAGAAATCTCAGCGTTGACCAGTTTGAACCGGCACATCTGTGTGTTTGCGTGTGTGTGTGTCAGGGAACTGGTCCTTTGACATTTGCCATTTTGATGAGGAGACTCAGAATTATTTGTCTTTATTCAGGCGAACCACATACATTTTCAAGCAAATTAGTATTGGAATTTCCTTGAAAATGTATGTGGTTCGCCTGAATAAAGACATATAATGACATTTTTATATAAAAAAAAATATAAAAAATTTAATTATTTTTAGGTGAAGCTGGTGTGCCTTTGGAAATAAAACAAGAGACAATTGTATAGATAGAAAGATAGATAGATAGATATGGACATGGTTTCAGATGCATCAGTTTTATCACACACACACACACACACACACACACACACGCTTATATGTGTGTGTCAGCTGATCAGTGTAGTGGATCAGACAAAGTGTCCCCCAGCGCACATAACATGTGACCTTTGACCCCTGTAGTCTGTTCCTTCAAAGCCACTCTCAGTAAAAGCGCAGACGTTCACTCTACACACAGTACACTGAGTAGCTTTTTTTAGGATTTTTAATAGCATGCAAATTATTTGTATTCATTATCGAGATTTGAGGTTGAAATGTAACAACTTCACCATTTTTTATTATTTTTTGTAGCTTTTTAAATGTGACTGAAATAGTGTCCTGTGGTGTGTCAAATGAATTTATATATGTACAAATATTACATATAGTCACACTTAATTTGAAAGATTCTTCTGTGATTTAGATTAGAAAGTTCTGGTTCAATTTGGAATCTTTACTGTTAATCTTAATTCTCATTATCCTCTCTCTCTCTATATATATATGATTTAATATTTTAATTATCTTCTATTATTTAATAACTGCACCAACTCTTTACAGTGTGCAATTTCACCAACATCAATTCTACAGGATTCTTTCACTCAACAAAACTATGTATTTATTTCAGTAAATAATAAAATCCTGTAGCGGATGTAGATCAATCTAGTAATCTGTCTACATTACACACACACACACACACACACACACACACACACACACACACACACACACACACACCCCTGGGTTTTCATGTTTTATTGGGACTTTCCATAGACATAATGATTTATATACTGTACAAACTGTATGTTCTCTCCCATTACACTAACCCTACCCCTAAATCTACCCGTCACACAAATCTTTTTGCATTTTTTAATTTTCAATATCAATGATTATGATTTATAAGCTGATTTCCTCAAGGGGACCAAAGAATTTCCCCACAAGGACGAGGATTTCTGATATCGCCATCTTTGTGGCATCATTGTCCCCATAATGTAGGGTTTCCCAGGCGGCCCCACACACACACACACACACACACACACACACACACACACACACACACACACACACACACTCCACTGCCTTCATCCAATCTGTGCAGGCGTCCAGTATGAAACCCCCACAGCTGCTGGTGAGTCCCAGTGACCAGTGAAGCCTTCAGCTATCCATCATTACATTACTGCAGGATACACGTGTGTGTGTGTGTGTGTGTGTGTGTGTGTGGTCTTCTGTAAGGAGTTATTCATCAGCTTTCCACTATACCACTGAGTCTGGTTAACCACAGATCTGTTTTCCGCAAGGTGAAGTGTGTGGAATCGGGGACACAGGAATACAGCGCGACCTTGCGTGTGCAACTCTCAAACACCTCGTGAAACACCAGCACTTACTCCGCTTCTCCAGCGCAAACATCCGAAGCTTTCCGAATCAACATGCATTTCTGAGAGAAGCAGAACGACTCGAGTTTAACTCAGTGTAGATCATAAGGTGCGAGCGACTTCGGGACGCTGTTCTTCTGAGCACCATTAGTGGTTTATGGAGGGTCGAACTGTGTCGCAGCTACCCGTGAGTTTGTTCCTGTCCTCCCCCCTCCCGCGCTCACATCGGGGGTTAATGCAGGAAAACGGGTGTCGCATTGATTACATCACCCCTCTAATGATGTCATAGTACATCGGGAACAGCCTTTATTTGGTCTCAGACTAAATGATGTCATGAGTTGCGGCTCTTTTTTTTTTCTTTTTTTTAGGTCTGTATTGCCGCAGCGTGCCGGACGAGTTTTCGAAGTCCGAATTTTCAGATGGATCATGGATGAATGTTAACACTGAGATCTGTCTCGCTCCTCCTCTGTGATTAATGAGGGCGTCTCTCAGTCTCAGCGGCCCGTGAAACTCACAACTCTCAGAGAATCCTCCTTTTGTTGTGTCTGAATCTGGACAGACGAACACACGACACCACTGGAACAGCCGGATCATATCGGCCCGTCTTCATGTGTTCCCAAACGTTGGGATTTTACATGTTTTAATGATTTTTATGCTCAAGATCACACTGACTCGCTTAGAGCTTGTCAACCAGTCCATTGACTGATTACATTTAACTAATAATTACAAAGAAATGGCAACACGTTGAATTAAACATACAATTTTGACGTAGAAAGAATGGAAATGATATTTTCTTGTAAAACATACTCTTTTTTTCTACTTTTTTACGGCGTGCTAATACATTTCTGTGCATGTTTTTTTTTATATATATTGGTGTGTTTAGTGTGAGTCTTGATTCTCGGACACGTCTTTAGTGGGTCTTGTTTCTGTGGCTCAAGGCTCTTAAGATTTGAGTTCCAAATGCCAGAGTTAATGAATATTAATCATATTCTAATGATGATCAGCATATTGGCCAGAAATTCAGCCACAGTTATCAAATGTCAGCTCGAATTGAGATTCAAGAAACATCCTGCAAAATAAAGGCTCTTCGGTGGATCATGTGTTCAACCTTTTCTTATCAAAAAAACCATTTTTGGCTGAATATATTGTTCTGTAGTTGCTATATGTTTCTTGATGTTTTGTGTTTTGGATTCAGGGGCTTTAAAATACCAGAACTAAAGGATATTTAAAAAGTTTTTTTTTTTTTTTTTTTGGAACTTCAAAAGATTTTAGAATGTTCTGGTTCTATTTGGAACCTTTACTGTAATCTTAATCCTCATTATCCTCTTCATACATAGAATAGAATGGAATATTTAATCGTAGATGGAATATTCTCTCTCATTCCGGCCCTTTCTCTGAGATATTATCTGTGAGACTGACTGAGTTTAGAGGGGAGAAAGTGTTTATTCTTCAGATTGGAGGAGATAAAAACGAGACGAGTGTGTGTGTTTCTGTCTGAGAGAGGAATGCTGCTGCACTGCAGTGTTTGTGAGTTCTCAGAGATGCACATGTGTGAAGTCTCAGTGTTGTAATGTCTGTTTTTCCTCTTCATTTTTCCTCTGTCCGGTGAACGTCCACACGACTCCCTGTGGAGGAGTGTGAAGCAGAGCAGGGAAACGCAGAGTTAAACTGGGCACAGTGTCCTCTGCCCGCTGTGCCAGGCTGATTTATGGCTTCTCCTGGCTTTCTGCAGGGCACATGAGCACCTCAGATTTACTGCGCTTTCACTTCTTCAATTACACACATTCTGTTAAAACCAAAGATACTCTAATTCAGATCTGAAATGCACCCAAATTTGTTCTTAATTCATAGTGATTATATTTGAATACTTTGCAATTGTTTCTTTCTCTCTCTCCTTCTATATATATATATATATATATATATATATATATATACACATACAGTACAGTGTGTGTGAGTATGTATGTATATAATTTAATGATTATTATTTCAGAATTAATCATTATGTGTTTTTATTTTTATATCTTAATTTTTGTATTTAATATTTATTTATAATTAGTTAAAAATAATTGTGTTTATGGGTATACCTAATATATAACATTTTAAATTTTTAATTATATATCAATTATAATTTAACAATATAATTTAGTTTTTGGTTATAACAAAATATATGGTTATTATTTCATAATTTATATACATAAACAAATGTATTTATTATTTTACAATTAAATATATATATGTGTGTATTTTTTGTGATATATTGATTTGTATTTAATATATATATATATAAATAATTAAAAATAATTTTGTTTTTGGTTATACCTTGTAAAAACTTTTTTATTACACACACATACTGTATATACTGTATAAAATTGTGTTTATTTAATTAATGAATTAATGAATTTAAAAAAAAGTCTTATAAATTATACACATATATAGTTATATTTTTGTATTTATTTAATGTTTGCTTATATTTGGGTGAATTAGTAATTATAATTTTGTTCCCTTTTGCACAGAATGAAACCCTGCCTGTGTTTGTTTCTCCCATAGTGAATGAAGCGGTCAGAAGGAAACGTCACACTCTCCTGTCCACCTCAGTCTGTCCGTCTCTAAACCAGCCTTCAGGAAACTTACACTCATCCACTAAAACTCACGCTTGAGTCCTGCAACCCTCAGCATCAGTGAAGATGGAGGACCCGTACAGAGACAGGACGTCTCTGGCCAAAGGCGCTCGTGACATCGCCAAAGTGGCGAAACGGCACGCCGTGAAGAAGGTCAGCAAAGTGGTGGACCGAGCCTCGGACGAGTACGCCTCGGGACGCAACTACAGCCGCTTCGAGAACGACGAAGACGAGGGTGCGGACGAAGACGGCTACACCTATCAGGACGGCGGAGCTCAGCGAGAGGAGGACGAGGGCTCCAGCGACGCCACCGAGGGCCACGACGACGAGGACGAGATCTACGAGGGCGAGTACCAGGGCGTGCCGGCGGGGGGCGGGGCTTCAGGGGGGCGGGGCCAGGTGGCGGTGGATGGAGTGAAGGATAAGCGAGAGCTGGAGAAGGAGAGAGAGGCGGATGTGGAGGAGCTGGCGCAGCAGTACGAGCTCATCATCCAGGAGTGTGGACACGGGCGCTTCCAGTGGCAGCTGTTCTTCGTGCTGGGCCTGGCGCTCATGTCTGACGGGGTGGAGGTGTTTGTCGTGGGCTTCGTGCTGCCCAGCGCTGAGACTGACATGTGTGTGCCCAACTCAGGAGCCGGGTGGCTGGGTGAGTGATCAAACTATCACACAAGACACTGACAGAGTGCTTTACACAGTTAGTTCGGATATCTGATCTGAAATCACAAAAACAAAAGGCGCTGTTTGGATTTAAACAGGCAAATGCTTAAGAGTCTATGATTGGATCATTATTGCAGTGATTATTATTAGGGGTGTAACGATACCCTCATGTCACGACTCCATACATACTCACGATATGATATTATTGCGATACTACAAGACATTTGGTAAAAGGTTAACAATTAGTTTTACTGTTGATTAAAATGCTACATTTGATGTTTCATTGGGTGTGTGTAAATGAATAGGCTTGGACTTGTGCTGGAAACCCAAAGCACAGGACAATCAGGACACCAGAATAACAATATTCATGATTCTGAAGCTGAAAATACAGAATTATTTTAGACGAATATGCTTGCACTCTGTCACTGGCTTGATATATGTGACCCTGGACCACAAAGCCAGTCTTATGGGTAATTTTTTACCATCTGAAAGTTGAATAAATAAGCTTTCCATTGATGTATATCTCGACAATATTTGGTCGAGATACAACTATTAGAAAATCTGGAATCTGAGGATGCAAAAAAATCGAAATATTGAGAAAATCTCCTTTAAAGTTCTACATTTTTGGCGATTTCGCTGCATCCACTCACTTAAATCCATTTTTTTATATATTTATGGTAGGAAATTTACAAAATATCTTCATGGAACACAATCTTTACTTAATATCCTAATGATCTTTGGCATAAAAGAAAAATGGATAATTTTGACCCATATAATGTATTGTTGGCTATTGCCACAAATATACCCGTGCGACATGTGACTGGTTTTGTGATCCAGGGTCACATATTTAAAATAATGTAGGACACTTTTTACTGGTAACATCAGACATTTGCCATTATCAGGACCCACAAATATTCCTCCATTGCATTATTCTACATAAAATTCAACATATATATAGTAGTTTAATGCAGTATTGACACTAAAACTCTGAAAACTTGAATTTTTTCTCACACAGAAATTTGTATTTTGGGTGAATATTCACAATACATAATGTTGCATTTTTGTATTGTGATATATTGTGACACGATATATTGTTACACCCTAATTATTGTTTGTCTAGCATGTGTTCATCAACAGGTCTTCTAACCCGAACTGATGGAGTGTGTAGCTTTTCATTTCTTAAACACACATGTACTGTAGGAATGACAATATCAAGATTCATCAGGCTCAGATTGTGAGAGTATAGTTGTGAGGAACATGAAGAATCATTTCACACATGAATCGGCTCCTCTGAGTCCAGATCTTAAACTGATTGACAGTCTCTGGGATGTGCTGGAGGAGACTTTACAGAGCGCTGGACTCTTGCATTGACAATATAAGATCTTGAGCAAAAAATTGATGCTCCTCTTGATGGAAATAACATCACAACATTTATTTCCATCAAAAGGTGCATCAATTTTTGCTCAAGATCTTTTAAAAGAAGCCAAAACCTATTTTATGATACTATTGATTGATATTATTGATACAGGATTTAATTCACTTTAAGTGCACTACTGATTAAATCATTTTGTGTCTCTTTATTAAAGAAATTAATAATTTTATTCAGTAAGGATGCATTAAATTGATCAAAAGTGACCGTATAAGAAATGTATAATGTTACTTATAAAAGATTATTATTTCAAATAAATGCTGTTCTTTTGAGCTTTCTATTCATCAAAGAATCCTGAATAAAGTGTATCACGTTTTCCTCAAAATATGAAGCAGCAAAACTGTTTTCAACACTGGTAATAATGTTTGTTGAGCATCAAATCATCATATCAGAATGATTTCTGAAGGATCATGTGACACTGAAGACTGGAGTAATAATGCTTTTGTATATTTAGATATAAACTTTTTCCGCAAGCGTGTTGCAGTGCATTCTGGTATACTCTTAGGACACATTCAGCTGAAGATACTGGAGCGTGTTGCAGTGCATTCTGGTATACTCTTAGGACACATTCAGCTGAAGATACTGGAGCGTGTTGCAGTGCATTCTGGTATACTCTTAGGACACAATCAGCTGAAGATACTGGAGCGTGTTGCAGTGCATTCTGGTATACTCTTAGGACATAATCAGCTGAAGATTCTGGAGCGTGTTGCAGTGCATTCTGGTATACTCTTAGAACACAATCAGCTGAAGATACTGGAGCGTGTTGCAGTGCATTCTGGTATACTCTTTGAACACAATCAGCTGAAGATACTGGAGCGTGTTGCAGTGCATTCTGGTATACTCTTAGGACATAATCAGCTGAAGATACTGGAGCGTGTTGCAGTGCATTCTGGTATACTCTTAGGACACATTCAGCTGAAGATACTGGAGCGTGTTGCAGTGCATTCTGGTATACTCTTAGAACATAATCAGCTGAAGATACTGGAGCGTGTTGCAGTGCATTCTGGTATACTCTTAGAACACAATCAGCTGAAGATACTGGAGCGTGTTGCAGTGCATTCTGGTATACTCTTAGAACACATTCAGCTGAAGATACTGGAGCGTGTTGCAGTGCATTCTGGTATACTCTTAGAACATAATCAGCTGAAGATACTGGAGCGTGTTGCAGTGCATTCTGGTATACTCTTAGAACACAATCAGCTGAAGATACTGGAGCGTGTTGCAGTGCATTCTGGTATACTCTTAGAACACATTCAGCTGAAGATACTGGAGCGTGTTGCAGTGCATTCTGGTATACTCTTAGGACACAATCAGCTGAAGATATTGGAGCGTGTTGCAGTGCATTCTGGTATACTCTTAGAACACATTCAGCTGAAGATACTGGAGCGTGTTGCAGTGCATTCTGGTATACTCTTAGGACATAATCAGCTGAAGATACTGGAGCGTGTTGCAGTGCATTCTGGTATACTCTTAGGACACATTCAGCTGAAGATACTGGAGCGTGTTGCAGTGCATTCTGGTATACTCTTAGAACACATTCAGCTGAAGATACTGGAGCGTGTTGCAGTGCATTCTGGTATACTCTTAGAACACATTCAGCTGAAGATACTGGAGCGTGTTGCAGTGCATTCTGGTATACTCTTAGGACATAATCAGCTGAAGATACTGGAGCGTGTTGCAGTGCATTCTGGTATACTCTTAGGACACAATCAGCTGAAGATATTGGAGCGTGTTGCAGTGCATTCTGGTATACTCTTAGAACACATTCAGCTGAAGATACTGGAGCGTGTTGCAGTGCATTCTGGTATACTCTTAGAACACATTCAGCTGAAGATACTGGAGCGTTTGCAGTGCATTCTGGTATACTCTTAGAACACAATCAGCTGAAGATACTGGAGCGTGTTGCAGTGCATTCTGGTATACTCTTAGGACACAATCAGCTGAAGATATTGGAGCGTGTTGCAGTGCATTCTGGTATACTCTTAGGACACAATCAGCTGAAGATACTGGAGCGTGTTGCAGTGCATTCTGGTATACTCTTAGAACACATTCAGCTGAAGATACTGGAGCGTTTGCAGTGCATTCTGGTATACTCTTAGAACACAATCAGCTGAAGATACTGGAGCGTGTTGCAGTGCATTCTGGTATACTCTTAGGACACAATCAGCTGAAGATATTGGAGCGTGTTGCAGTGCATTCTGGTATACTCTTAGAACACAATCAGCTGAAGATACTGGAGCGTGTTGCAGTGCATTCTGGTATACTCTTAGAACACAATCAGCTGAAGATACTGGAGCGTTTGCAGTGCATTCTGGTATACTCTTAGAACACAATCAGCTGAAGATACTGGAGCGTGTTGCAGTGCATTCTGGTATACTCTTAGGACACATTCAGCTGAAGATACTGGAGCGTTTGCAGTGCATTCTGGTATACTCTTAGAACACAATCAGCTGAAGATACTGGAGCGTTTGCAGTGCATTCTGGTATACTCTTTGAACACAATCAGCTGAAGATACTGGAGCGTGTTGCAGTGCATTCTGGTATACTCTTAGGACACAATCAGCTGAAGATATTGGAGCGTGTTGCAGTGCATTCTGGTATACTCTTAGGACACAATCAGCTGAAGATACTGGAGCGTGTTGCAGTGCATTCTGGTATACTCTTAGAACACATTCAGCTGAAGATACTGGAGCGTGTTGCAGTGCATTCTGGTATACTCTTAGAACACATTCAGCTGAAGATACTGGAGCGTGTTGCAGTGCATTCTGGTATACTCTTAGAACACATTCAGCTGAAGATACTGGAGCGTGTTGCAGTGCATTCTGGTATACTCTTAGGACACAATCAGCTGAAGATATTGGAGCGTGTTGCAGTGCATTCTGGTATACTCTTAGAACACAATCAGCTGAAGATACTGGAGCGTGTTGCAGTGCATTCTGGTATACTCTTAGGACACAATCAGCTGAAGATACTGGAGCGTGTTGCAGTGCATTCTGGTATACTCTTAGGACACAATCAGCTGAAGATATTGGAGCGTGTTGCAGTGCATTCTGGTATACTCTTAGAACACAATCAGCTGAAGATACTGGAGCGTGTTGCAGTGCATTCTGGTATACTCTTAGAACACAATCAGCTGAAGATACTGGAGCGTTTGCAGTGCATTCTGGTATACTCTTAGGACACAATCAGCTGAAGATACTGGAGCGTGTTGCAGTGCATTCTGGTATACTCTTAGGACACAATCAGCTGAAGATATTGGAGCGTGTTGCAGTGCATTCTGGTATACTCTTAGGACACAATCAGCTGAAGATACTGGAGCGTGTTGCAGTGCATTCTGGTATACTCTTAGAACACAATCAGCTGAAGATACTGGAGCGTGTTGCAGTGCATTCTGGTATACTCTTAGGACACAATCAGCTGAAGATACTGGAGCGTTTGCAGTGCATTCTGGTATACTCTTAGGACACAATCAGCTGAAGATACTGGAGCGTTTGCAGTGCATTCTGGTATACTCTTAGAACACAATCAGCTGAAGATACTGGAGCGTTTGCAGTGCATTCTGGTATACTCTTAGGACACAATCAGCTGAAGATACTGGAGCGTTTGCAGTGCATTCTGGTATACTCTTAGGACACAATCAGCTGAAGATACTGGAGCGTGTTGCAGTGCATTCTGGTATACTCTTAGAACACAATCAGCTGAAGATACTGGAGCGTTTGCAGTGCATTCTGGTATACTCTTAGGACACAATCAGCTGAAGATACTGGAGCGTGTTGCAGTGCATTCTGGTATACTCTTAGGACACATTCAGCTGAAGATACTGGAGCGTGTTGCAGTGCATTCTGGTATACTCTTAGAACACAATCAGCTGAAGATACTGGAGCGTGTTGCAGTGCATTCTGGTATACTCTTTGAACACAATCAGCTGAAGATACTGGAGCGTGTTGCAGTGGTCTTTGTGTTGAGATCACCTCTGCTGTCTGTAAACCCAGTCCGTGTGAAGCGCACCAGATTCTCTATTATTCATCTCTGTGTTTGTACCCACACACTTCTGCAGTCACATGCTGTAAAGACGACAAGATGCTTTCTTACGCCCTTTGATGTGAGGGAGGGTTTTTTCCTTGTAATGAGTGTGTGTGTGTGTGTGTGTGTGTGTGTGTGTGTAATGTGGGTGGTTGGGTGGCGTCTGCCAGCGATACCGTACTGTGTCGTGCTTGTTTGATGGTTTTTGGATGTGTGTGTGTGTGTGTGTGTGGGTAGAGACTGTAGTTGTATTATTCAGTGATCTCTCTGGGTCTGGATGAGTTTATTGTCTTGGCAGCAGGTACAGCACATGTGTGGGTAGATTTGAGCTTATTTAAGAGGAGCTGTGTGTGTGTGTGTGTGTGTGTGTGTGTGTGTGTGTTTCCTTCACTCTGCCTCTTATATAAGTCTTTATCTATAATAATATGCAGATCACGCTATATGCGATATAATGAAGACAAATCAAATGAAAGAGCTGATGTTCTCCAGATGTTCTTCAGATCATTGTCATGTTCCGAGTTTATTTTATTATTTAAGTTTTTAATGAACGTTGTAAAGGGGTCGTTATGGCTAAGTTACTTATGCACTATATTACTTGGCAGAATAATTGTTTATTGTGGTCATTTTAGTACAAAAAAATATTTAAATTTAAATTTCTTTCTTTTTTTTTTAATTAAAAAAATCAAAAAACGTGTCTAATCAATTGAATTTATAAACTTTTTTATAAAACATTTACAATTTTTTTTTACAATAATAAGGCCCTATGAAATGTTTTTTTGTTTGTTTTTCAGAAATGCTGTTGTCTTTTTAAAAAAATCTGGATTTATGATTCAGTACAAATTTTATTTTTATTTAACAAAAATTATTAACAATTTAATTAATCTTTTTTTTAAATAATCAAGTGAAAATGAACAATTTCTGCACAATCAAATCAAAGTTCTGCACAACAGAGACTTACTATTTAAGTTTTTTGAGTTTGTGGGAATGACGATAGTTTCATCAAATGAGGTGTCTTTGTCCTAACCACGACAAGCTTGTTTTTTTGTGTGTCTGAAATACATGCATAATTATTAAATATGCACTGATTGGTGTTATTGTGCTGCATCTTGCAGCATTTTTCCTTCCAGCGAGGACAGAGAAATGAAACTTGTTGCATCATGTCTGTGTGATATGCAGGTGTAACAGTAGTTTTATGGTTCTTGGTGTTATTGGCACATTGTAGAGCTCATTTCTGGATTTTATCACACTAATTATGTCATATTTCAGAACAGTGCTCTTTTTGTTTGTTGCATTCGTGCACATATAGAGTTATGGTGTATCTATGCAGATAAATCAAAAACAGCATTTCCAGTTTCTTCTCCCTCTCTCTCTCTCTCTCTCTCTCTCTCTCTCTCTCTCTCTGATCAATACTCTGCACTTAGTCTTGATTAACTGTCCTCTTCTGGAGACGTGTGTGGTCTTACCACTCATTCAGTGGACAGAAGCAGAATATTGGGAAAAAACTAACAAACTAATTCATGATGACTATAGATATACTTGTAGGTCTATTTTATTCAACGTCTTTATAGTTATTTAATAGGTATTATATAATATTTAATTTTTACTTATTTAATATTAATAGTAGGCTACTTTTCTATGGCAACTATTACAAATACTGAATAATTTAAATACAATTTTAAGTGGATTATTTAATCATATTAAATTCCAAAGCAGCATTACATTTATCATTTA
This sequence comes from Leuciscus idus, assembly GCA_021554675.1. Lineage (NCBI taxonomy): Eukaryota > Metazoa > Chordata > Actinopteri > Cypriniformes > Leuciscidae > Leuciscus > Leuciscus idus. The sequence continues at coordinate 33,275,528 of CM038632.1, read as the reverse complement.
CATTTATCATGACTGGAAAACAACTGAAAGAAAAATCAAGTTCAAGCCATCAAGGTCTGTTTAGTTGAATATTTGTATAGCTATTGTATTTAATATGTATTATATAATATTTAATGTTTATAAATATAATCATATTTAAAAATTATT
>CM038632.1:33252881-33270381 GCA_021554675.1 Leuciscus idus | reverse complement strand
CGCGGATGTTTAAGGTTATAATGTTATGTGTCAATTTACAACGTTATTTAGTCAAATACTAAATGAATCCCTTTATTTTATGTATTATCTTTACAATAGGCTTTCAAGAGACATTCTGCCCATGTGTGCGGTGTGTGATGTCATGATATACATCAGCAGAGACGACGTATCCAGTTTTTCAGCCTGTATTGTGTTGAGACTCGCGTCATAACAAGAGATACAGCAGATTCTGCCACTGAACAAACAGATCACATGTCATCGCTCGGAAAACCACTGAGGAAGATCAGATCTGAAAAACACAGATCTGTGTGTGATTTGAGTCTCAGCTTGAGTTTATCAGGATTGACACTGTTGTGTAATCAAGCTAGATTAGTCGGTAACACTTTACAATAAGGTTCATTAGTTAACATTACTTAACATGAACTAAGAATGAACAATAATGCTTCAGCATTTATTAATCTTAGTTAATATCAGCATTTACTACTACGTTATTAAAATCAAAGGTTGTATTAGTTAACATTAGTTAATGCACTGTGAACTAACATGAACGAACAATGAACAGCTGTATTTTTATGAACTAACATTAACAAAGATTAATGAATACTGTAACAAATGTATTGCTCATTGTTCATAGTTCATGTTAGTAAATACATTAACTAATGTTAACTAATCAACCTTATTGTAAAGTGTTACTGATTCGTCTTTATCTGTCTAGAGCTTCTGTAAGGGATGTCTGGCCCCGCCCACTCTTGTCCTGTCCTGCACTTTGATTGGTGGAGCAAATCAGGGGCCAGATTCACAAAAAAGAAGTTAAGATTTTTAATTTTTTTTTAAAGAAGTTTGTCAAATGTTCCTCCAGTCCCTGTACCTGTTTCTGTTGAGAGTGTTGCGTTTCGCTCTGGTTGTTGCTCACGCTGGTTTCCGATGGGATTGTCAGTGACAGGATCAGGGGAATTATGGGCGCTTCTCAAATCAGTCTGTGAGACAGAACGAGAGATAAGGAAATTTCACTCCGCAGGAGCTCATTTTTACTTACTGAGTGCTGGGATGTTAATAACAAGAGCTTTGACATGTAGATGCAGTTCACTGAAATAAATCCCACATCAGAGAAATCTTTAGGAGGAGAAGGTTGTACAATCAAGAGAAAATATGAAGGAAAAATCAATTTCAATGACCTGAAATTTTGTAAAAGCTGTTATAAGTGCACTATTTACAAACAATTAATGTATGGTATTACAAAAAATGCATGTTTAAGGTGCCCCTATTATGCTTTTTTGGGGGGTATAACCTTTCATGTAGTGTGTAATGAAGCTGTTTGTGAATATTTGTGAAAGATCAAAGACAATCACTGTGTCTATCAAGTGCTGAGGAAGATCTGGAGCTGAAATCCATATATGGTAATGTCCATTTGGTTACCGAAACACACTGTAAGTGGTCGACCAATCAGAGCAGAGTAGACCAATCACAACAGACTGGTCCATCTGACCAATCAGAGCAGAGTAGGCTCTCGGAAAGGAGGGTTTTCGAGAGACCCTTCATCGAACCGTTTTCAGACTCTTTGAGAAATGAGCTGATGCTGCAATGTATATTATGAAAAAAATGTTTTTGACCTTAGAATGCTTAGATGCATGTTAACCTATTGTAGGAGACTCCAAAACACAATTAGGAGCCTTTAAAATAGCATAATAGGGGCACTTTAATAAGCTAAAGCTCCAGCCGAAAGCTTTTTTATAGTTTTTCCTGTAGTAGAGAATTTTAGTAGAGTATTTTTACACACAGTATGTATATATATATATATACTGTATGTAAAAATATAGCACATATTAAAGTGCTTTATGGAAAGATCAGTGACTGTAATACTGTAGATGTGGCTCTGTGAAAGCAGCTCTTTTGCTGAATATAGCGTATCGGTCTAGAAAGCGAGAGCGAGCCGCAGTATTCAGTGCTGTCTGACAGTAATGGATGACCAGGGCGGCCCGTCACGTCTGCACAGCGAGATAACACACACTCCTCCTCATACTCTCAGAGAGAACGCCAGGGATGAAGAACACCAAATAGCACTGAAAGATAGACAGAGATGCGCCTCTGTGTTTTCATTGGTCGAGCTCGTGCATATCAAATGGCCTTCACTTTACATTCTACAACATAAATTTGCATTTTTATTACTTTATCCTGAATGAGTGGACAGAACTGGATTTATTCGGTTATATATATTTGTGTGTGTGTGTGTGTGTGTGTGTGTGTGTGTGTGTGTGTGTGTGTGTGTGTGTGTGTCTGTGCGTGTGTATTCACTGGATGGAATGAGTGATGATCAACCCGTCCTTCTGAACTCACAGCTGGAATAAAGGAAGAATGATTGATATATTCCTGTTATCCTTTCTGTCGAAGCGTTGCACATCTTGAGTGAATAAAAGCCCGGTGTAGATCATCTTCAGTTCTTATTTACACCAGAGCTCAGGTGTGTTAGTTAGCTATATATTGTCTTAGGATATCATGGATGCATTCCACAAGATGTGAACAAACCAAACTGTTTGTCGCCAGAAGCATTTTACAACCAGAAGTTGCAGGTTTCGAACAATACGAGATGAACTTTCAATTTTGGCTAAACTTTCCTCATCTAAAAATGTATATTCTGTCATTATTTACTCATTTTGATCAAAACCAGTATGACTTTCTTTCTTCTGCGAAACACAAAAGAATATTAAACCTCATAAATATTTAGATAATGACAATAAATATTTGTGTGTGTGTGTGTGTGTGTGTGTGTGTGTGTGTTTGTGTGTTCACATTTTTTGGTGAGCTGTCCCTTTAAATTTGCCCTTTCAAATTTGACTGTGGCTCGGGGTGATGGAAACGGATCAATGAAACTAATAACAGCTGTGTGTGTTATTTATGTTGCAGTTATTGACCACATAGGGAAATTCTCCAATGAGATCTCTTTATTATCTCAGTCGTTAGACAGAAGTGAGGTTAAATGCAAATCAAATGGAGGATTTCTATGAGAGATGAGTTTCAGAAGAGATCTCAACAATGTCTCAAACTGTCTCCACATATCTCTATATTCTTTCTTACTGAATGACTATTGACTCACTTGTGTCTGTTTTATTTATCCAAAGGAACTGCAAGAGAAACATCTGAGGCATTGATACATTTCTCTTAATGTCACAGTTAAGTTTGCAGTGTTGCCACGTCCACTTATCATTAGAGTTTTGAGCTTGTTGTTTAAGCTTGGCTCATAAAGCGATCAGGTTTATGGAGTTATTAAAGTGAGCAGGTGTGGGTCGTGAAATGTTGGTCTTATTTTCAGCATAAAGTATTTGGATTTATTTCAGTTTATTGTGGGCTTGATCTGGCAACATGAATGAGTCAAAGCTCGTACCGCTTTCCCTGTGATTTCTTGCAGAAGAGAGAAACATCTCTGATTCACGTTAAATCGGGGGGGGGGGGGGCCCTAAGTTCTGCATAATTAAGGGCGTGGCCACTTGAGTGACGGGTGGATTGCCGCTGCTATCACTACTAGCCGCTTGTCTGCTGTCTGTTAGCCGTCACCTCAGCTTGTTTATCCGGGAGTGACGCGCTGTCAAGATGGCGACGGCCCACTTTGGGCTTCAATAATGCTCTTCAGAAACCTACGGGTGACGTCACGGACACTACGTCCATTGTTTTATACAGTCTATGGTTAAAATACGTCATTTACTGCTAGTTGTTGAGTTCGATTCTGTACACACTACGTAGAACTTTTGTAAACTTGGGTGTCACTACCTGCATTTTTTGGGAGTTAAAGGGGTCCTATAATGTCCTTTTCACAAGATGTTAAATAAGTCTCTGATGTCCCCAGAGTGTGTGTGTGAAGTTTTAGCTCAAAATACCCCACACTCGTTTTGTGTGTGTCCCTTTAAATGCAAATGAGCTGCTGCTCCCGGAACAGAGGGCGGAGCTTCAAGAGCTTGTGTGTGTGTTAGCAGCTCCGATTACCTCGCGCAGACACACACTGAACATTTCAAACACTTTTAGCCTTTTATGTTCAAACCGGGGTCGGACAATGATGGAGAGACTCAAGAAGAAGTGACAACATGTAGAAGCAACAGGACATTTCTGAATGATTAGTTGATGAATTTATGTAGCTGATGTGGAGATAACTATCTTCAAGTCATTGATTAGCATATTCTGTCATGATAATCTATAAATCGTGTTCCGGGGGCGGGGTTTGTGTACATTTTAGGGTTTGTGATGTCACTAACCCGGGAGGAAGCTTGTGTAGTCTCTACCAGCCGTTTGTTGTAGTCCTTAAAAAGTGATTTCTTTAATAGAAAATATCTCCCTTTGCTTTGAACTTTGAGTGTTGTAACTTTGCAGATGTTGTTTATGCTCAAACAGCAACATTACACACTAACTAAAGTTACAAAAGTGAAATCATAATCAACCACCCCTTTAATTCAGTTGTAGAATGCGGTCGTCAAATGACTGAACTGTGTGTGTGCAGAACGAGATTAAGCACTAAAAGGTGAACTGAACCGAATTTAGCTGCATTGTGTACGTGGCCTTAGTTGTGATGGGTAAGGTTAGGGTGAAAAGCTAGAGACTGCATTGTGTCAGTGAATGTCCTCACAAAGATAGATGTACAAGAATGTGTGTGTAGTATGTGGTTTCATGATGATGATGATGATGGTGACCTCCTGCTTTTCCCTCTGCAGGCAGTGTGGTGTATCTGGGAATGATGGTGGGAGCGTTCTTCTGGGGCGGTCTGTCAGATAAGGTGGGCCGACGGCAGTGTCTGCTGGTGTGTATGTCAGTCAACGGCTTCTTCTCCTTCCTCTCGTCCTTCGTTCAGGGCTACGGCACCTTCCTCTTCTGCAGGATGTTCTCGGGATTCGGGTGAGTCTCTCGCTCATATTCCATGAGGATGAATGGAGGAAACCATCCATCTTCGACTTTGATGATCTTTCCTTTACTTAGCTAATGCAGTGTGGGAAAGGTTATTCAGAGCGTTCTTAAAGGGATAGTTCACACAAAAATAAAATTATGCCATTGATTACTCGCCCCAAACCTGTAAGATTTTGCAGCTACATGTAAACTAGCAGTCATTAGAGTATTAGTAGACTGTCTGCTTAATATCGGCTAACACTTTATTTTGATGCTCCTCAACAATCATTCTACTGACTATAAGTAACTTTGTAAGTACATATCAGTTTATTCTACTAACCCGACCCCTAACCTAACAGTCTACTAATACTCTAATGAGAGTTAGTTGACTTGTAGGTGCAAAGTTACTTATAGTTAGTAGAGTGTCTAAAGTGGACTATCGAAATAAAGTGTAACCCAAAAGTCTTATTGGTTTAAGTCTGAGTCTGATTTGGTAACACTTTATTTTACCTTGTCCTTGTTACATATGTTACATGTACTTACCATAGTAATAACAGTAAATTATGCATAATTACATGCAACTAACCCTCAACCAAATCCTAATCCTACCCTAACCCTATAGTAAGTACATGTTGTTAATTACTCAATACTTAAATATGTAATTACACTGTAACAATGACACCTTAAAGGGTTAGTTCACCCAAAAATGAAAATTCTGTCAGTAATTACTCACCCTCATGTTGTTCCAAACCCGTAAGACCTTCGTTCATCTTCGGAACACAAATTAAGATATTTTTGATTAAATCTGAGAGCTGGCTCACTCCTCCATAGGCTTCTAAGGGACTGAAACTTGCTGGCCCAGAAAAGTTATTAAAGACATCGTTAATATAGTCCAAGTGACTACAGTGGCTCAATCTTAAGTTTATAAAGCGACGAGAATACTTTTTGTGCGCAAAAAAATCGTGCAACACAGACGCGCTGCGCTAAAACACTACGTGAACAAACTCGAGGCCCAGAGAGAAGGAAATGAATAGTAGAATAAAGTCTTTTTTTTTTTTTTTTTTTACAAAAAGTATTCTCGTCGCTTTATAAACTTAAGATTGAGCCACTGGAGTCACTTGGACTATATTAACGATCTCTTTAATAACTTTTCTGGGCCAGCAAGTTATAGTGTCTTAGAAGCCTATGGAGGAGTGAGACAGCTCTCAGATTTAATCAAAAATATCTTAATTTGTGTTCCGAAGATGAACGAAGGTCTTACGGGGTTGGAACAACATGAGGGTGAGTAATCACTGACAGAATTTTCATTTTTGGGTGAACTAACCCTTTAAAATAAAGTGTAACCACTGATTTATAGTGACTTTTAACATTAAATTGGTTAAGAGGAGTTTATAATGTGTGCTCAACTTATTTGGACCAGACTTGAAATCAGCCTTTGATTTGATGTGATATGGATGTATGATGCCATGCAAGTAGTTAATAATAAACAGTTATTGTTAAGCAAATGAATGCATCAGTGAGTCAGTGGTGCATGATAAGTTAATCTGTTTTGCAAGTGTTTATAGAGCCAGATAAAGTGTGTAAAACACTGAAATGATCTTTTCTGATAATCGTACACCTGCAAAACAAATTCTAGCATTGACATTTTGCTCCTTTTGAATCATCTTCTGATTATTGGACCACTTCAGAAGCTGGAAATGTGCCGTAGGAATATCCTGAATATAGAAGAATACAGCACAACTCCATCATGTCTGCTGTCTGAGAATAAAACACACACACACACACACACACACTGTTCCTCTGTCTCTCTTCAAGCACTTCTGCAATGTCACAGTTGTTTTAACCTCCTGGCACAGAGCCGTAATGTACGAGGAGAGAGAGAGGGTTGTATTGCTAACTGAATTTGAGCGTGGTCTCGTGGCCTTGCAGTGACACCAGACTGAATCAGCGTCTGAAGCCGGGGGTCAGAGGTCACGCAGACTGTAACACACAGTAGAGGCCCAAAAATAGCTAGATGCATCACAAAAGAAGAGCATAAGACAATTTATTCATTTTTTAACTTGGCTGATTTTATTTGATTAACTGTATTCACATTTATGTATTTATTTGTGTAATTTAGTCGGTGTTAAAAACAGCACAAAGGAATCCTGTGTGAATGAATCCCCTTCAATCATTTTTGATACTTGTTTTATTTTGGGATTATTTTATTCAATTAATCGATGTACAGTAAGCAAGCTAATAATGAACACACTCACACACACACACACACACATATATATATATATATATATATATATCAATGATGCATTAAGCTGATCAAAGGTGACAGTATAGACATACAGTATATAATGTAATAACTGTTTTCAACATTTATAATAATCGTAAATGTTTCTTGAGCAGCAAATCATCATATTAGGCTGATTTTTGAAGGATCATGTGACACTGAAGACTGGAGTAATGATGCTGAAAATTCAGCTTTGATCACAGGAATAAATTACATTTTAAAATATATTCATACATAGAAAACAGCTATTTTAATTTGTAATAATATTTGACAATTTGACTGTATTTTTGATCAAATAAATGCAGCCTTGGTGAGCAGAAGAGACTTCTTTCAAAAACTAGTATAAATCTCATTTCCCACACTCCTTTGCAGGATTGGCGGGGCGGTTCCCATCGTGTTTTCGTACTTTGCGGAGTGTCTGGCCCGTGAGAAGCGTGGGGAACACCTGAGCTGGCTCTGCATGTTCTGGATGGTGGGCGGGATCTACGCCTCGGCCATGGCCTGGGCCATTATACCACACTATGGTGAGTGACAGCAACAACCGACCAATCATAAAGCTCCAGTACAACTCTATATCCAGCCCTTAAAGGAGAACTCCGGTCAATTTTAACATTGAGCTCATTTTTTTGTAAATTTGGAGTGCTGTCAATACAGAGAACAACGACAAAAATCGGTGTTGCCTACACCGTGTTATCCTCTTTTTAAAATTTGCACCCTGTTGACTTCAATGGGGCATATTTTAAACCTGCTTTTACCCTCTTAACCTCCTTGATGTGTCATTACAAGTGCCCAGCCAATGTGAGTGATTCCTTTAGAGTTAACACGGGTGAATCTGACTGCAGTAGATGTGAAAGATATGAAGAAAAATGAAGTTAATTCGGCCAGCGCTCATACCTGTATTTACATCCTGTTTTCGGTTGAAGTCCAAAGTAGTCGATTGTCGAGTTCACGTGCATATGTTTAGTTACCTATGATCACGTGCGTGAACTCGACAATCGACTACTTTGGACTTCAACTGAAAACAGGATGTAAATACAGGTATGAGCGCTGGCCGAATTAACTTCATTTTTCTTCATATCTTTCACATCTACTGCAGTCAGATTCACCCGTGAATAAAAAGAGGATAACACGGTGTAGGCAACACCGATTTTTGTCGTTGTTCTCTGTATTGACAGCACTCCAAATTTACAAAAAAATGAGCTCAATGTTAAAATTGACCGGAGTTCTCCTTTAACCAGTACTTCTACTTAATCAGTAGAAACAGTGATCTGTACGGCTGCTTTGCACTGACACGATTTCAGATTTGTTTTCAATTTAAGCAAAATTCTGCTATCCTGCTAGCATATCACACATCAGCACCGAACAAGATGCAATTTGTTGCGAATGTGACAAATGTCTGTGCTGATATCACATAACGGATCCTCTGGGAAGGGTTTCGTGCTCTTCTGCTGAACAGAAAGCCTCTCTGTCCTTCATCATCTCATTATGAGAGGATGATGGGTAATTTTCCGTGGGAGTGTAAACAAGCGCAGATATATACGGGGACTGCTGGTGTTCTGCGAGATACTGTGCTGGTAATTGAGGTCAATTGATTAGCGTCTCTTGTTTTAGCACTGTTTCTGTGGTCAGGAGGCAGTGGCGTGTGCTGAAACGGTTCTGCCGCAATGCCCTCATCACTGCAGGAGCGGGCGGGAGGCAGGTGAAGGACTTCAGACAGTGTGTGTGTGTGTGTTCTGCACGTCCTCCAACTTTTGAAGTAGAAACTTTTACTTTTAGACAAGTGATGCTAGTCTTTTGTTAGCTGGTGTTAAGATTGTTATTGTTTAGCACTAGTCAGCTGGTCTGTGCTAGTTTTTATCTACATGGATGCCATCTGTGATGGTTAATATGATCATTGTTCCTCAATTAAGTATTATAGCCATAAATATATTCAATGTTCAGTTGTTAAGCTCTGGTTTAGCTAGTTTGTGATGGAAGCTGGAGCTGCAGTGAATACCGATGCGCTGCGTTATTCACTGTGTTGCGCTGGTGTGTCTCTTTAGAGTCAGCGGTCCATGAACACACTGTATTACACACATAATCTATATAATGAGATTCTCTATGGTGACTGATAAACACGCACCCGTGGGGTTATTCCTCACACACACACACACGGAGCGCTGCGGCCCTGTAATGAGTGTTATTGCCACTGCCAAAAAGTGATCCAGACTTGCTCTCTTTTTATCTGGAGCACATGTGCCAGATATTGATCCGTCTGGAGTAAACGCATCTGTGTGAGACGCCACATAATGAACTCAGCCTTTAGGGTTTATATATGAAACCTATTTACATTTGTTTTATTTATTTATTTTTGTGTGTGTGTGTGTGTGTGTGTGTATATATATATAAATATGGCTTTACTCCCTTAGTTACTTTTTATGGAAATTACTTTTTCTCACCTGGGCTTTGTTGTTTTTTTAATAACAAAAAAAGTGCATTGTGCAATAAAGAAGTACTCCACATAAAGTTGAACTATAATATTTATATCAGGAAGTTTCAAACGATATGTCAGTAAATGTATTTGAAGAATACTTCTATTTCAAATACATTTTGGTATAGGGGTTTTTCGCTTGGGTACTGACTTACTTGAGTAATTTTCTCTAAGGAATTTTAGGAGAGAAATCTGTGATGAACATTATACTTTTAAATGAGACTTAACTGAGTCTACTATTGTGTGTCCTGTCTCTGAGATATTAGTGTACATGAAACCGTCTTAGCACATTTGGCTTACTCCCAGTGTACTATCATTTAGGACACAGTATTTCTGATCTTGTATATTGTTTAGGATGGATATAGTATGCAGCGTAAGAGAGAGAGGCTGTGAGTGCGCAGGTTTTAAGGATGTAATAACTTTATTCTCTGTGGTGATGTTTCTGTGTGTCCCCTACGGCCTCTTACAGCCGAGAGAGAGTAATTGCATTAGAAGTTAGAAGACATTAGTGCTCAGAGACTACAGGGCTGTGTGTGTGTGTGTGTGTGTGTGTGTGTGTGTGTGTGTGTGTGTGTGTGTGTGTGTGTGTGTGTGTGTGTGTGTGTGTGTGTGTGTGTGTGATATTACCGCTTATACAGTGCGTTTTTGCATCATCAGCAAACTGCAAAGAGTGTAAATATGACCAGCACTATATATAGAACTTATATATATATATTCCTTGAAAATAATAAAAACAGTGAAATACAGAATAACAAAATAACACAGAACTGCAATAATTAAATGTTAAATTACACAAATATACTTTATGTATTTAATCTCACTATATTAGTTTATTAGTTCTCACTTTATTCAGTTCAGTTCAGTTCCGTTCCGTTCCGTCCATTCAGTTCGATTCTGTTCAGTTCAGTTCCGTTCCGTTCGTTCAGTTCGATTCTGTTCAGTTCAGTTCCGTTCCGTTCCGTTCCGTCCATTCAGTTCGATTCTGTTCAGTTCAGTTCCGTTCCGTTCCGTTCGTTCAGTTCGATTCTGTTCAGTTCAGTTCCGTTCCGTTCGTTCAGTTCCGTTCCGTTCCGTTCAGTTCAGTTCCGTTCCGTCCATTCAGTTCGATTCTGTTCAGTTCAGTTCAGTTCCGTTCCGTTCCGTCCATTCAGTTCGTTCAGTTCAGTTCAGTTCCGTTCCGTTCCGTCCATTCAGTTCGATTCTGTTCAGTTCCGTTCCGTTCCGTTCCGTTCGTTCAGTTCAGTTCAGTTCAGTTCAGTTCCGTTCCGTTCGTTCAGTTCAGTTCAGTTCCGTTCCGTCCATTCAGTTCGATTCTGTTCAGTTCAGTTCAGTTCCGTTCCGTTCCGTTCCGTTCCGTTCGTTCAGTTCAGTTCCGTTCCGTTCCGTTCCGTTCCGTTCCGTTCCGTCCATTCAGTTCGATTCTGTTCCGTTCCGTTCCGTTCCGTTCCGTTCGTTCAGTTCGTTCAGTTCCGTTCCGTTCCGTTCCGTTCGTTCAGTTCGTTCAGTTCCGTTCAGTTCCGTTCAGTTCCGTTCAGTTCCGTTCAGTTCCGTTCCGTTCCGTTCCGTTCCGTTCCGTTCCGTTCGTTCAGTTCCGTTCCGTTCCGTCCCGTTCCGTTCCGTCCCGTTCCGTCCATTCAGTTCGATTCTGTTCAGTTCCGTTCCGTTCCGTTCCGTTCGTTCGTTCAGTTCGATTCCATTCATTTCAGTTCCGTTCAGTTCAGTTCCGTTCCGTTCCGTTCCGTTCCGTCCATTCAGTTCGATTCTGTTCAGTTCCGTTCCGTTCCGTTCCGTTCCGTTCCGTTCGTTCAGTTCGATTCCATTCATTTCAGTTCCGTTCAGTTCAGTTCCGTTCCGTTCCGTTCGTTCAGTTCAGTTCGATTCCATTCATTTCAGTTCAGTTCAGTTCAGTTCAGTTCAGTTTCATTTTGTTTGCTTTGCAGGCTTGGTCCCCCATTCAGTAAAACTCCTGAAGTTTGTACTGTGTATATTGAAAGGGGGAAAAACATTTTTAAAGGAAGTTTAAAGAAAGTTCACCCACAAGGGAAAATTCTATCATCATGCATCTAATTTTCTCTTCAGCATACTTCCTCTTCAACAAACTGTCAGCTTTTGACACATATAATCATATGAACTGCTTTTCTGGTGTTTCTGCTGTTCTCTGGAGCTCATCAGCCCCAGTCCTCATCCACCGTCATTGCACTGAAAAGAGCAGCGTGAACATTCTGCTAAACTCCAGTTGTGTCTGAAGTGAGTAAATGATGACAGAATTTCATCTTTTTCTGGTCTAAGGCCTTTCTGTCCTCCAAGGCGTCTCCGTTTGTTCCTCTCCGTTCCCCCGCAGCTGTCCTGTAAGCATCTTGCTCAGCTCCATCGCTCACCGTTTCTCAGTTTCTGAATAAAACACACACACACACACACACACCATATGGTGCCGCTCCGCCTCTAGACATTCTCCGCAGCGTCAGAGAGCAGCAGCCATGTGGAAAATGATACCAACTTTAATGATTATTTTTCAGTGAGAGGGTTTTTTTTCAGCAGTATTACTCCTGCAGGCATTCTTAATCGACTCCTCTACACACACACACACACACACACACAAACACACACCAAACAAACTTATTCACTGTGAAATTTAGTTGCAGAGGCTTTTGTGGAATTCACTTGTGTGTTTTGTGTTGCACTGAACCGCATTTGCTTGTGTCATCAACAAAACCAAAAAACACCATGGCAGGGTTATTATTGTAAATAATAATATTCTATTTCAAATACTTTTTTAAATACCATTGTTTTGGGGATGTTACCATAGTAATACCGTGTTTTTTGGACGAGGTACCATATTAATACTATTTTACGAAATGATTGCACCCTTATATTCTTTGAAGTATCTTAGACTATCATGTAAATACCATGGTAAATAACGGTAATCAATTATGGTGTATATCAAAGTACAATAGTATTATCTGAGACCATAATTTTATCATGGTAATGCCACAGTACTTTTTTGTTATAGGTGTTTTGTGCTTTTAAATTGTACATAAATAACTTCACATTAGTGTCAATAAATTTCAAACAACTGGTTAAAGTTGAACTTCATGTGCAACACAGAACAAACATGTTTTTGACTTCATCTACCTTTTCTTCTGAACAATGTGTATTTTCTCTCATATGTAAGTGGTTTCGGGCAAAATCAAAAGAAAGGAATAAATGTAAAAGTTTTTTTCTCTGCTGTTTATGGTTGTTTAATGTTCTCTCTCTCTCTGTGTGTGTGTGTGTGTGTGTGTGCGTGTGTGTGTGTGTGTGTGTGTGTGTGTGTGTGTGCAGGCTGGAGCTTCAGTATGGGTTCAGCGTATCAGTTCCACAGTTGGCGTGTGTTTGTGGTGGTCTGCGCGCTGCCCTGTGTCTCTGCGGTCGTTGCACTCACGTTCATGCCGGAGAGTCCACGCTTCTACCTGGAGGTAATGAAAGTCTGCATGATCACATGTGTGCCAAACTGTGTTATTTTAGTATTATTTAAAAGAATAGTTCACCCTAAAAAGAAAACTCACCCTCAACACCCTTTACTCACCCTGGTGTTGTTCTAATGCCGTATGTCCTTCTTTTCTTTTATGGACCTCAAAAGGATCATTTTTTTTTTAATTTGAATAGCGACCAGTGAATAGCGACCAGCATCAAGCTTTTTTTAAAAGACACAAAAGTATCTCAGAATGATCCCATGCCGAATATTCTGTGGGCCCTATCTTACACCCGGCGCAATGCAGTGTCAAGCGCGACGCAAGTGTTTTTTGCTAGTTTCAGCCCGACGCATTTTTCATTTTCACGTCCGGCGCCACGTTGTTTAAATAGCAAATGCATTTGCGCCCATCTGTGTGCCCATGGACTGCTGGTCTGAGAACGAGGTGTGTTCTGGTGCATTTTTGGCGCGTTGCTATTTTGAGGAACAGAAATAGACTGAGCCATTGACCGACTGAACCCTGCTCTAAAGTCAATGGCGCAGTATTTTTTTTGTTATTTAGTTATTAAGAGCGCATTAGTAATGTGCGCCTATAGGCGGGTCCACGACGCGCGTACACTCTGCTTATTACACACACAGGGACGCACAGCAGCACACACACATGGCAAATATTTTAAATAAAAGGATTATTATGTAAAAGATTATTATTATTGTTAACATAAAGATATGGTGAATCCGGCTTGTCCCGTAGATGTTCTGCTTGCACACTTTTACCTCGCGCACGAGCAGATCCGTTTGCGCTCTGGAGTCTTTCCACTATCTCTCTGGAGTCTTTCCACTATCAAATTCCGTCATGTAAATAGCGAATCCGCCATGGCGCGAGCGCAACTGGCATTTAAAGGGAATGGGAGATGAGACTCTGATTGGTTTAACGCACGTAAATCCCAAAACACACCCATTACTCATTAAGAGAATAGGGACAACCCTTTTAGACCATGCGCCGGGAGCGCCGACCATTTTTCCTGTCGTTAAACTAGCAAAAGTGGATTCAGACACGACCTAAGTGAACTTGCGCCGTGCGCTTTAGGCCATGCGCGTTTAGATCGTTAAAATAGGGCTCTATGTGTTCTGATGGTAAATGAGAGGGTTTGGTGAAAAACAAACTGAAATTTAATGTATTATTGAATAAATCTCTTGACCTGATCTTCTGTGCACGACTGTGCGTTCATGAGACTCTATTAGCACTACAGTTCACTCCGACTCGCACAGAAAACACACACACACACGCTGTGAGAAACCGCAAGAGGCGTCTCCTCTCACCTAAGCTAACGCTACGCCTACATCCTACGTCACGCGCCTGAACTCGACTCTCTTGTGAGCGCGCGGATATCCGTTACCTGAAACTAGTGATTATAGCTTAGAAAGTTATAATTATGGATATTTTTCTTACAAAAACGCATTGCTTCGCTACAGAAGGCCTTCATAACCCCCTGGTTAATTAACTTTTATGATGGATGGATGCGCTTTTTTGGGCTTCAAAAAAATGGTACCATTAACTCCCATGATAAAGTTTGGAAGAGCCAGGATATTTTTTTACATAACTCTGATTGTGTTCGTCTGAAAGAAGAATGTCATATACATCTAGGATGGCTTGAGGGTGTGTCAATTATGGGATAATTTTCATTTTTGGGTGAACTATCCCTTTAATACCAGGTGTAAAGAGGGCCTAAGTGCAGAGATTTTAATAACAAAACCGGAAAACAAAGAACATGAAGGGAAGGAAAACAGCTGAACAACTTATATGAACTGGGATAACTACATTTTGCCAGCTAGTGTAGGAAAATAGTTGTAAACTGTATTATCGCACAGCTCTATATATAAAATTGGATATATGTATGTCTAACTTTATCTGCATACATACAGTATATTCACATGAAGCGATTCTACTGTATATAGCAAATCTCAACTGCTTGATTGTTTATATCGTCGCAAAATGTAACTTTATTGGCCAGCTCTAATCTGCTAAATGTGACTAGAAGGCATGAAGATATTATAAATATTATTTAGCATCATGATTTTCTGTAAAGCTGCTTTGAAACAATGTGTTCTGTGAAAAGCGCTGTACAAATAAATATGACTTGACTTGAGATTGTTTTTAATTTGTGCACTCTCTCATCTACAGATGGGAAAGCATGACGAGGCGTGGATGGTTCTCAAACAGATTCATGACACTAACATGCGTGCGCGCGGAGAGCCGGAGAAAGTCTTCACTGTGAGTCACACACACTCTCGTCTTCTCTCACACATCAACACACACACACACTCAACCAGCAGTGGTGAACGAGACCGGCCACAGCTAACCAGCTTGACCCTTGACTCCACTCACTCTGGGAACGTCACGTCTCTCTGTCTCCCCCTGCAGGTGAACCGGATCAAGATCCCTAAACACCTGGATGAGCTGGTGGAGATGCAGTCGGAGTCGGCAAACCCTGTGCTCAAAGTCTTATTCCGGATCAAGAGCGAACTGTACGGAGTGAGTGAGCAAACCCTCAGATCTCCTGCACACACACACACACACACACACACACACACACACCATGTGCCAGGGATTCATTAATGCAGACTGTGTTTCTAAGGCAGTCTTTCAAAGCTTTCAAAGCTAGCTTTCAAACGTTTGGGGTCGGTACGATTTTTAAATGCTTCTGAAAGAAGTCTCTTCTGCTCACAGAGGCTGCGTTTATTTGGTCAGAAATACAGTATAAACAGTAATACTGTGAAATTCATTTTAAAATGTAATTTTCAGCATCATTACTCCAGTCTTCAGTGTCACATGATCCTTCAGAAATCAGTCTAATATGATGATTTTGTGCTCAAGAAATATATATATAGGCTAACATCTTAATCAACTTAATCTGAATCAACTTTATAAGGAAGGAATTTGTCACGGGTATAAGACGTCCCACACGTATATGCAATGTACCGGATTATAATAGTTGCAGATTCCAAATACAGTGCTTAGCAGACAACAACACAACAACAGCAAAAATTATTCATCTTTGCCTTTGCATTTTCTAACTGTGTGATGAAATGAAATCATATTGTACATAAATCACAGGTGTTTTATTTGCACTTTAGGCATTACTTGACTGTGTGTGTGTGTGTGTGTGTGTGTGTGTGTGTGTGCAGATCTGGCTCACGTTCATGAAGTGCTGGGATTACCCCGTCAAGGACAACACTGTGAAGTTGGCCATCGTCTGGTTCTCGCTGTCGTTTGGGTGAGACCGTTTGGCTCTAATATCCACTGTCTGATTGGCCCGACCGTCCCCTGATTCACGACCCCTGTAGTTACACACATTATCACCCAGCGGAGCCGTGATTATAGTCATCACACAGTGTTTGCATAGCATTTAGAGTACAATATCATCAGATTCTATTCTATTCTGTTCAATTCTATTCTATTATTCTATTCCATTCCATTCTATTCTATTCTATTCTATTCTATTCTATTCTATTCTATTCTATTCTATTCTATTCTATTCGTTTATATTCTATTTCTGTGTCTCAGTCTTGTTCTGCTCCTCTCTGGCACTGTAATGAAGTGTAGTCTCTATAATCACCATGTTTTAAGTAGCTGCCTTGCAGTGACTAGGCCCAGGGGTGGAGCTGCATGAGGGGGACTAGTCTCAGTTTAATTACTGTATTTATTGAAGCTTAAGCCAGGATGGATGGGCTCAGAGACAGAGCTCTGTAGGAGGGCTTATATCCACACTCTTATGCATGTAACAATCCAATTTACCCATGAAATCACACTAAAAACTCCTCTGGCCTGGCTATTCTTGGACATTCTATTCTATTCTATTCTATTCTATTCTATTCTATTCTATTCTATTCTATTCTATTCTATTCTATTCTATTCTATTCTAAAACCAATAGTGCCAGCTCTAAAAACAGATTGGATGAGTCGTGTCTGTAAAATAGCCAATAAACATTTAAATTCAGTTGAAAGCTATATTAATATTTCAAGTTGTTAAATAATCCAATAAAGTTAGATTAATCAACCATATAACTGTTAGTGTATACTAAGTATCCTTAGTCTGCTCATACTGGTTTATAACAAACCCCCTAACCAGTGATTTTTAGTATTATTTGTATATTTATATAGTATTATTTAATATTATTAGTATTGCTACTAATAGTATTAATTCTTATTAACTTTAGTTAGTAGTAGTATTTATACTTAGTATTAATTATAATACAAATTATTTATAGTATGTATTCATATTTTGAAATAGCTTTGAAAGCTATTTTTAGCTCTTATTTTTATATTTTAATTTAAAAAAATTGTCGTTTTGTCATTTTATTAAAAAATTTTATTAAATTTGTCTATTTAGCTTTAATTGATATTTGTTTCAGTTTTAGTAATTTTAGGATT
>CM038632.1:33215381-33247881 GCA_021554675.1 Leuciscus idus | reverse complement strand
AAGACACTCCTGTGATAGAGTGATAGAGTGATAGAGTGATAGAGTGATAGTGTGCGCTTCAAACTGTGACCAGAGGAGGGCAGTACAGTATCTATCTATCTATCTATCTATCTATCTATCTATCTATCTATCTATCTATCTATCTATCTATCTATCTATCTATCTATCTATCTATCTATCATTCTGTCTATCTATCTATCTATCTATCTATCTATCTATCTATCTATCTATCTATCTATCATTCTGTCTATCAACCAATCATCCATCTATCTATCTATCTGTCTATCTATATATCTATCTATCAACCAATCATCTATCTGTCTCTGTCTATCTATCTATCTGTCTGTCTGTCTATCTATCTATCTATCTATCTATCTATCAACCAATCATCTATCTGTCTCTGTCTGTCTATCTATCTATCTGTCTGTCTGTCTGTCTGTCTGTCTATCTATCTATCTATCTATCTATCAACCAATCATCTATCTGTCTCTGTCTGTCTATCTATCTATCTATCAATCATCTTTCTATCTGTCTAAGTATAAGCTGATCATCTGTCATGTCTCTCATCATCTCTCGTCTGTCTCGTCCAGATATCGACGACTCAAAACTCATCGGCTCCACTGTGATCAACTCCACGTTTGCGCACAACAAGACTGGCTGTCAGATGACGTTTGATGACGACTACAGCGCGTACTGGGTGTATTTCATCAACTTCCTGGGAACGCTGGCCGTGTTGCCAGGCAACATTGTCTCTGCCCTCCTCATGGATAAAGTGGGCCGTTTGAGCATGTTAGGTGATGACATCACCAGTCAACTGCAACTTCACCACATTCTAAATTCTAAAATTCTAATTCTAAAAATCATTTTCAGAACCTAGAAAGCGCTATCTAAATGTTGTTGTCTGATGTCATGTTGTTGTGTGTGTGTGTGTGTGTGTGTTCAGGCGGCTCGATGGTGTTGTCCGGCATCAGCTGTTTCTTCCTGTGGTTCGGCACCAGTGAGTCCATGATGATCGCGATGCTCTGCCTTTATAACGGACTCAGTATATCAGCCTGGAACTCACTGGACGTGGTGACGGCCGAACTCTATCCCACCGACAGGAGGTACACGGACACACCGTCACTAATAAACATGGAGCACAAACATTTAGACACATTTTTAAGACTGTCACTAATGCATTGACGTCTGTGGAGCATCAAGATACAGTGAGGGGCTGTTACCATTCACTAAAACTACTACTATTGCAAACACTTTTTGTATATAAATAAAACATTTAGATGAAGAACTTAAAACTGAAATTAGAGATGTTGTTTTGGCAACTAACTGAAATGAGTTTAAGTTGAATAACCAAAATTACTATAAAAAAATAAAATAAAATAAAAAGGAATATAAAAAAAAAACACATAAAATTACAAAAAAAATTAAACTTAAGAACTATTTATTATAAGTACTAAAAAATATATAATAATATATAAATAGTACTAAATAGCATTGTGACAGTACATTAATGTTCGACGTGTCTGTGTACGTCGGATGTAATGTATCTGTTCATTCTAACAATTTAACTAATTAAATAATAAAAAAAAGGACACGGTTTTATTTAAATCATTATTCTGTTGTTCCTGGAACTGCTTATGCTGCATTTTATGTCTTGTTTTTATAGCTAATGTAGAGAAATACTGCTGTTTATGATGCAGTCATATATTAGTATAAATAAACAACATAATTTATTTAATTTTATAATTACAATATGTGTATGACTTACATGTATTGTTTATATTTATTTCATATTATATTTATTATATTGTTATAGTATAATGGTTTATTGTACAAATTAATGTATGTAATATATCTAATGTTTATTAATATATTTGATCCTGTCATCGTAAAAACATAAACAAAACATAATATAATAATACCCAAATTTTTTGTGCTATAAAAGCACTGCTCTGTATAAGTAAAATGTCTAATCGAATTATATAATTTAAAAGATAGTTTAAGATAGTTCCCCATAAACAGCTTCATAACAACTACACTGAAAAGTGTAGTTTGGCTACAGTTGAGATACTTTTGAGTAAATGATCTGTGGCGAGTTTCATGTACACTGAAAAACATTTGTGTGTAGGATTTACTTTTAAACCACTTTCACACAGAAACTGCTTGTAAATTTCACAAATAATTACAAAAGCAACACATTGAATATTCCAAAGCTCTTTGTTTTATTCACAACTTTGTGGACTTTTAGACGTCAAAGCTTACTGCAACTTAACTATAAAAGTACCAGTATTAGTACTATCACTGCTGATCTTGCTAATACTGATGATATTGCTAGCTCTGCTGATATTGCTAATGCTGCTGATATTGCTAGCTCTGCTGATATTGCTAGCTCTGCTGATATTGCTAGCTCTGCTGATATTGCTAATGCTGCTGATATTGCTAGCTCTGCTGATCTTGCTAGCTCTTCTGATCTTGCTAATGCTACTGATATTGCTAGCTCTGCTGACCTTGCTAATGCTGCTGATATTGCTAGCTCTGCTGATCTTGCTAATGCTGCTGATCTTGCTAGCTCTGCTGATCTTGCTAATGCTGCTGATATTGCTAATACTGCTGATCTTGCTAGCTCTGCTGATATTGCTAATGCTGCTGATATTGCTAGCTCTGCTGATCTTGCTATGCTGCTGATATTGCTAGCTCTGCTGATCTTGCTAATGCTGCTGATATTGCTAGCGCTGTTGATATTGCTAGCTCTGCTGACCTTGCTAATGCTGCTGATATTGCTAGCTCTGCTGACCTTGCTAATGCTACTGATATTGCTAGCTCTGCTGACCTTGCTAATGCTACTGATATTGCTAGCTCTGCTGACCTTGCTAATGCTGCTGATATTGCTAGCTCTGCTGATCTTGCTAATGCTGCTGATCTTGCTAGCTCTGCTGATATTGCTAATACTGCTGATCTTGCTAGCTCTGCTGATATTGCTAATACTGCTGATCTTGCTAGCTCTGCTGATATTGCTAATGCTGCTGATATTGCTAGCACTGCTGATATTGCTAGCTCTGCTGATCTTGCTAATGCTGCTGATATTGCTAGCTCTGCTGATCTTGCTAATGCTGCTGGTCTCTTTGGTCTGCAGGGGAACTGGATTCGGCTTCTGTAATGCCATGTGTAAACTGGCCGCCGTCTTGGGGAATGTAATATTTGGTTCGTTGGTGGGAATCACGAAATCGATCCCGATCCTGTTGGCGTCGACTGTGCTGGTCGGAGGAGGCCTGGTGGGTCTGAGACTACCCGACACCCGCTCCAACGTCCTCATGTGACCCCACTACACCTGTGACCTCTGACCCCTGAGCCGCCACGGAAACACGCTCAGGGTGCAGGTGGAGCCAGCGGCTGTGATGCGTTTGCTTTCTTTATTCATTTAAAGTATGTCGTTTTTTTAACTTATAAACAATTATTTATGGATTTCATTTATTGGTTTAGTTTTTGACTTGCCCAGTTTAGATTCAAACTAATGCCTTCATTGCTGTAAATCAAATGTTATGAAGTGTCAAAACGAAAACGTGTCAATCTGTTTTTAGACTGCGAGTTTGTGAGCTAATCTGGGTTGGAAGAGTTATTTAAAATTATTTATTTAGAAAATTCAGCAATTTTGTTATTATATATTTTTTTTAAATGTTATCTTTATTATTTTTTAGCTGAACACAAAAAATTCAGGTGATTTTAATATTTTTTATTTATTTTTAATATCAAAACACTACTTAATTTCCTTGAAATGCTCAAACAAGAGTAAAAAGGCCATTTAGAGATGTAGACATTAGCGATAACAGCTTTTATTGGTAGCGTAGGTCCGATTCTCCGGTGGCCAGAGGCGGCCTTTGCAGTTCAGAGGGTGCCCCCCTCCACCCCCCTCCCCATATTCGGGAAAACAGCACTTTTGCTCGTGTGGTATTGCTTATAAGTATAAAAAACAAGAAATTACACTGAGACTTTTTTGCACCATTTCTTATTTTTTGAAAGCGTTTTTATTAATTTTGGTGGCATTTTTGCCCCAAGCCCCCGTTAATTTCAGACCGTGGCGTGATGGGGGGGCGGGGCTTTATTTCCGGCACGAGCGGACGGAGGCCTCTTCTGTTGCGATGCCAGTTTCAAGTGAAACGCCTGAAACATTGCAAAGGCCGCCACTACATTTCTTAAACAAGACGATAACGATTATCCAGTTTACATTTTCTGCTTTTTATAATGATTTAGCTAGCGGAAGAACACGCTTCGACTTCATTCTTGCCTTCGTGAACTTTGTCGTCGATGTAGCTGAAACAGACTTCATTTGTGTGTCTCTCTCTCTCTTGGTTTAAGGGATGTTTCGGAGTAATTTCAACCTAGGGTCCTTTGACCTCGAGCCAAACACAATTCCCCCCCCCCTGAAGCTTTTTAAAACGAGGCATCGGAAAGTTTGTAAGTACATCAGGAGTCTATTTAAATAACACTTGTCTGACGGCTAATGCTACCGCTAACCCGGACGTCGACGTCACTTCCGTGATTTGGGAAAAGCATGTAAAAGTCCTGGCAGAAAGCGATCATAAGGATGTAGTGTAACGACGCCCAGTTCCAGGAATGCACTAATATTTTGTTGGTAGTACCAGTTTGCAACAATTATTAATTAACACAAAGTTGTTAACACTTCGAAAAAAATTATAAAAAATGCATCGCTTTCTGCCAGGACTTTTACGTGCTTTTCCCAAATCACGGAAGTGACGTCGACGTCCGGGTTGCCATCAGGCAAGTGTTATTTAAATAAACTCCTGATGTACTATGAGAACAGAATCTATTTGTACGACTGTAGAAGTTTGGTGCCATTCTGGGCATTATTAGTGGGGTAATTTACGAGATACATCCTTGGATCCATTAGCGCCTGCACTAAGCCATTCGGCTGATACCTCTAAATAAGCTCTAACTTTAATAATGTTCAACCAAGGGAAAAAGGCTTCGGGGGGGTGTTTGGCTCGAGGTCATGGTGCAAAGGACCCTAGGTTGATCCATCCCTTTAAGGGTTACGGCGTCTTGATAACCCTAGTCTAGCTGCTACGCTTCCATGTGCGAACTCTTCTTCTGAAAACTGAATGGCCTTTGCTTCCTCTCCGTGCCTCCTTCCTCTTAAATCCCTCCGGTCAGCTTCTCGTAGGTTGTAGCGATCCATCGTACAGCAGAACCGAGTGCGTTTCAAATGCTCTACTGCTCAAAATAGGTCGTGTTTCGCCATTTCATCACATTCCACTGGAAATTTCATACATGCAATTGTGCAATATGACTAGACGTGATACGGCCGCATCATAGAAAATAATAAAAGCCATTCAGCCTGGTCTGATCTCTTCTGCTGCTGTCTACATGCACTGAAGTACACTAAACAGCAGAAACAAACTCTACACAAGTCAACGCTGAGAGCTTTCAGGTGGAGAACTCGAGTGGAGGTTTCTGGCCTAATTTAATGATATTTTGTCGTGTGTATGTCGGGAAAGTTAAGATAAACACTTGTTTTGAACTTATCACGGGCGACAACGTTTGCTGTACACGTCTAAATGTTGTAAAAGTGTTGCCTGTTGAGTTAAAACATTATTTTTTCATGGTCATATGTGTATGCAAACGTCTCCTCATGTGTATGTGTAGATATATTGTATTTACTGACATTCATTTCTGTCTATAGGTGTTTATTTGGGCTGGTTGTGTGATTTTTTTGGGGGGTGTTATTTGAGCTAACAAGAGGATCTCGTGTAGTTTTGCAGGTGTTCTGAACAAATTCGCTTCGTGAGAGGAACGAATTCAAAATAAAGTTGAACTTGTGTTTTTTATATTCATTTCTGAACAAATTCAAGTGGCCTATCTGAAAAATTCCACACACACAAATGAAACATGATGTCTTGTTAATAAATACACCCGTGCATGTGCATATTGAGATTTGTGTTGCAGTGATTTGTCTGTCGTGCTTTCGCCATGAGTTTATTTCTCGGTTTGAAAGATGAATGTATCATTATTGTGAGCGTGTGATGTCGTTCTGAAATGGGTTTTGATTGGTTGTGGATCTGGCATGCCAACAACACGTCTGCCGTCACTGCTGGCCAGATTTCTCTGATATATCTGATTTTATTTTGAAAAGAGAGAGAAAAGTGCCAATGTACAGTGTGAACGGAACTGAAGTGGATCCAGAAGTACTGCTATTAAAGAGTTTCATTATAAGACTAAAGAGTGTCTGCTTATTTTTTTCCTTTAAACAGACCCCAAATTCATTTTTGTGGAATAAAAGTTAAGAGTTACATCCTTCATTCTGTCTCAGAGTGAGATATAAGGTGTAATATATCATAAAATATCAAAGCAGAATCTGATGAGAATCGATTAAGATTCTGTAACTGATATTTTGGGTGGAGGAAAAATTTGGTCCATTGGTTTAAACTCAATTTTATGAAGCGACAAGAGTGCTTTGTTTGCGAAAAACAAACATAATTAACCACTTCACTTACAAAACATTATTCTCCAACACACGTTCACGCAACAACGTCTGTTTTTGCCTCAACACAACAGGCATGCCTTGTGGTGCTCTCGTGAATACGTGTTGGAGATTAATATTTAGTAAATAAAGTAGTTAATTATGTTTTTTATTTTGTAAAATTTTTGTTGCATATTACAAAGTATGATGGCAGAAGAACTCGCGTCGCTTCATAAAACTTAGGATAAACCCCTGGAGTCACATGTATTACTTTAATGATGTCTTTACTACCTTTCTAGGTCTTTAAAGTGGTAGTTGCATCGACCGTCAATGGAGGGACAGAAATCTCTCAGATTTCATCAAAAATATCTTCATCTGTGTTCTGATGATGAATGAAAGTCTTACAGGTTTGGAAAGACATGAGGGTTAGTAATTAATGACAGAATTTTCATTTTGGGGTGATTCATCCCTCTAACGGCAGTATGAACTGACGGTTATGGACTTTTAATCAGCTAATTAATCCTAGCTAACTATTTTTACTGTTGACGCTATATTTAGTTTTGATGTACGAATGTTAGTGAGTATAAGAGGGAAAAACACTTACAGATCTGCATATGCGGTGGATATTGGTTATGCTCATCTTTGCTCACTCCTCAAGGCATCTTGAGTAAAACAGCTCTGTATATTTAACGAAGCACTATAAAAGACCTGAACCGGAAACGATGCAACTCGTTCCATTATATTATTTAAAACCTGTTTTAATTGATCAAAAACAAGTGAATGTCAAAATGTATCTTATTGTGACCTCTAGTGGTGAACGTGTGTACATTAAAATGATCTCGTGGTAATATTAATATAAAAAATAATAATATTTACCATATTCTTGTTGTTATAATATAATAACAATATATACGAATTGTATGACTAATTATTATAAATAATAATTGTTTTATTGTTATATTTTTTTGATATATAAAATAAATCGTCTAATATATAACACGCAATGCGAGACGTTTAAAGCTCGTGCGCCATCTAGTGTCGAAGCGTCGAACAGGTTTATTGATCACTCGTGTTCATCATGAAAATATAAGTAAACACACCTTGAAAAAGTTAGGAAAACTTTCTCATCATATTTTCATGATGAACACGAGTGATCAATAAACCTGTTCGACGCTTCGACACTAGATGGCGCACGAGCTCCAAACGTCTCGCATTGCACAACTCCTCTCAGGTCCAGAACTTTTATTGGACCAGGACTGTTCTTGATATGTGGTGTTTGATTCGGGAATGACATGCAGCTCTGAATCTGTTTGTCTGTGACTGACTCGAGGACAGTTTAATCCTGCAGGAATGCTCGAGTGAAACTAGACACTCACCAGCCCGCCTGTCTCCGTCTCTCTTTTCACCCTCTCTGTCTTTGAGTTTATCCCTGTGGTTTATCCACGCTTAAAAACAGTTCACATCATCCTCAAGGTGCAGTAGCCTATTATTAGTATTAATAATATATTACATTAAACATTACCATACATTTTATTTAATAAAATAAATACAAATATGCTAAATAAAATAGAAATTATTAATATCAATTTCAATCAGAGTTCTATCTGCTTATTTTTTTATGATTATATAACTATTAAAAAAGCTCTTACTCAGATCAGGTTAAGCTTTGGAAAGGCTTGACGTTGTGAGTGCTGTTATAGTGTAAAACACGGCTTATACGAGATCATCCGGACTGCAGCTGCAATGGAAAGGGGAGAGGGTGTTTAATATTTTGCACGCACTGTATCTGCTAAACAGCTGTTTCAAATCATAGCTATATGAATTGAAAAATCAGCAGGACTGCAACTTTCTGCTTTGTAATGTTTAAAATGATTGCATTCTGTGTAAGAGATGTACTGTACACTGAAGTCTTGTGCCAGTAAAGTCATATTTACATAATCATACAGTATGCACTCTGATAAGGATTATTGCTTTTACTGCTGGGAAACAGCAGGATATTCAAAATGTCACATTTGAATTGCATTATTTGCATTATTAGTACAAAGGGAAATTCCAAATTGCACATATTAAAAAAAAACACTATGTAAGATAAAAATGCATAAAAAAAAGTTATTCTTCAAACCCACCATCGATGGCAGAGTTTCTGTATATCAAACTAGTTAGACTTTCTTCATACAGGCCATGAACTCATATCAGATCTCTACTCCCTCCTGTAATTACTCTTGTGGGAGAAGAGGAAGAAGAACAAC
The DNA here is from genome assembly GCA_021554675.1 of Leuciscus idus. Taxonomy (NCBI): domain Eukaryota; kingdom Metazoa; phylum Chordata; class Actinopteri; order Cypriniformes; family Leuciscidae; genus Leuciscus; species Leuciscus idus. The sequence goes on along the minus strand of CM038632.1, from coordinate 33,239,160 downwards.
ACATCTGTGCAATTATCCGTCATATCAGCGTCCTCAGAGAACGATCCCGGGGTTAAACCACCAGCAGCTGCTGCGTTCAGGAATAACAGAGGGAATCTGCTGCTGCTTCACTTGTGGGTCAGGTTCAAGAAGCTTTGTAGCTTGCCGTCACACTGGTAATATGGTTTTGCAGTGCAGGAATGCCATAGTTTACTGGTTAATATTAAAAGATGCATAGTCTCCATCAGCAGGACAAATAGGGCCCATGTACATAATGTATTCTAGAGAAATTAATTACTGGGGTTTGCTAAGGGGGGGGGGGGGGGGGGGGAAGCACAACTGACATTGCTAATACTGATCTGAACAAACCTCTAACTTTTTAAAGACCGCAAGAAACCACATAGCAACTCCCTGGCAACCACCTAGAACATCCTGGCAACCACCTGGAACACCCCAGCAAGAACACTCTGGCAACCACTCAAAGCAACCATATAGCAAATCCCTGGCAACCACCTAGATCACCCTAACAACCACATAGCAAATCCCTGGCAACCTCACTGTCCTAGCAACTACATAGCAATGCCCTGGCAATCACCTAGAGCAGTTCTGTATCCACATAGCAACCCCCCAGAACACCCTGGCAGCCTCCGAGAACACCCTAGCAACCACATAGTAACTCCATACCCTAGCAACCATATGGTATCTTCTTGGCAACAACCCAGAACACCCTAGCAACCACATAGCAACTCCCTGCCCAAGCAAATGCATAGCAACTCCCTGGCAACCACCTAGACTAAGAATTCAAACAATAGCAACTACTTAGATCGCCCTAACGACCATATAGCAATCCCTGGCAACCACCTGTCAACCTCCCTGCCCTAGCAACCACATAGCAACTCCCTGGCAACAACCCAGACAATCCTAGTAACTACATACCATCACCCTGCCAATCACCTAGCAACCACATAGCAACTCCCTGACAACAACACCCTGGCAACACCCTGGCAGTCTCCTAGCAAACCCTAGCAACCACGTACAGTATCAACTCTTTTGGCAACCACCGAGAACACCCTAGCAACCATAAAGAAACGCTGTGGTGACCTCCTCGACGAGCACAGCTCACTCAGCTTCTTCAGACACTGTTAAAATCTAGTTGACATCAGGATTCCTGTACTGTGTACTTCATATCTATACAGGGCAGATCTGATCATACATTGTCCCTCTTACTCAGAGATGCCTCACATTCCCAGTATGTCTTTGACATACTGAACTCAGCTCAGTCATGTTTACGCTCATACTTCACGTGTACAGCAGCGTTACACGCAGCACTCAGAGCGTGACGTTCAGGGTCACACGCAACATTCAGAGCGATTCTCCATCGGTTCAGCTGTTTATGAGCACTTGCTCGTTTGCCACTGTTATCTGTGGAAGGAGTGCCATTACATCAGATCTCTTCTTTTAAAATTCCTCCAGATCGGTAGATAACAGATAAAGCAGTTTAAAGGGTCATTCTGTGAAAGCAATGCGTAAAAACAGATGGAAACTGTTCGCACGGCTCATCAAAGTTAAATATCCAGAGCCGCTGGCCTGAAACAATGAAACTAGCGCACACAAGCAACTTTACTGACTATATTCCTTTATCAAAAATAATGTGAATAATAATAATGTGAATGAATGCAGTTTCTTTCTGTCGTTCTTTTGCCTGGTAATGAACACTTGCTCTGTCCTCCACACTCCTGTTTTGATTCACTCCTCCATGAGCTGAAAATGTCACATAACCTTTGACCTTTTGACAAGGGCCTTTTCATTTCGTTCTTGCAGCTTGCTAGTGGCAAAATAAATGTTTCTTTTTCCGCTTTTTATTTCTTATAAACATCCACTGTGATGTCAAGGCCCATAATTTGAGACACAGAGCCCATAAACGGACACACTGTCCAGGATTAAAGCAAATCTAGGTTCCAGTGTAACATGTATCCTCACATACTGAGCTTATGTAACACTCAGCCAAAGACAACACTTTTAAATGCTAGTTACGTAAACACACTGACTCTATAGGTGCAATATCTCTATGGCCTGGTTTCACAGACAGGGCTCAGATAAAGCCACGATTAGGATTAGTTCAATTAGGACATTTCAGTAGCTTTTATAAACATGCCTTAGAAAAAAAAAAATTACTGTTTTGAGGCTGTGTCTGAAATCGCCTCCTATACCCCTAAATAGGTGTTATTTGAAGGGACAGCCATATGCAGTGGTGTTCAAAACCATAGTGGACGTTATCGAATGAACTCATTCAATCCCATAATGCATCGCGTCAGCCCTTCCGGCGTACTCAGTGTCCGAATTCACTCACTCGTTTTCATTCATTCCATCAAGGGGACTATTTTAGTGGACTAATATAGGGAATAGTGAATGAGGGTAAAGGGGGGAGATTTTAAACACAGCATGAGTCATTGAATCATTCACTAAACCGAGTCTTTAAAAAACGCTGATTCATTCAGTGACAAAACAATTGACTTGCTGTGTTTGAAATCTCCCACTATACACTCATTCACTATTCTCTATACTCCACTTATCCACGCGGGATTTCATTTGGCACAACCGTCACAGTGCATTATGGGTATTCTTTAGCCATTGAGCGTCCATCGGTTGTACACTCGTTATTGCGGTGCATTGTGGGATTGAATAAATGCACTCGATAATGTCCACTATGGTTTCGGACACCACTACAAATGGCTGTTCCCTCAAATAGTGCCCTATTTAAGAGTATAGGGGGTGATTTCGGACACAGCCACTGCCTTTACGAACGAGTCATTGAATCATTCACTCAATCGATTTGTGTAAAAACACTGAATCATTCATGAGCAAAACACCACGACTGATGTGTGATGTTCGGTTTAATCATTCCATCAACTTCTCAGAAACTGCCCAAGCTGTTGTTGCAAGAATTAAGGTTTAAATATGTATTATTATTTTTTGTTAAATCACATAAAATGATTTGTTGTATCATTTATTTTTTCTAAAAACATAAAATCACAATTTTTTAAGCACAACTGGGTTAAATAAAAATACAAAAACAAAACATTTATCAAATAAAAATAAAATCGAAAAAAATTAAAACGTATATTAACAAAACCAACTTATTCTATAGTCGTTTATAAGCGTCTAAGGATTGTTGATCGCTCTCTCTCTCGCTCTCTCTCTCTCTCTCTCTCACACACACAAACACACACACACGAACACAAACATTGCTGAGAGGGAGAAGCGCGTCAGGTCACGGCATCAGCTCACAAACTCTTTAAACTTTAAACGTTTAACCCGCGCGCGGAGGACCGGAACCCTTCTTCTTCTTCACGCGCCCGGGTGAGTGTCTGTGCGGGATTCAGTCGCAGTGTGTGTGAATGTGTGTGTCCAGGTTTTGAGGATTGTTGTTCTCCGGTTTCTATGGACTCTGGTCTCGAGAGGGTTTAGGACTTTGAGTTGCACTTGTTCCTCCGCGGCTGGATCATTAACAGCAGGTTTCTTCCTCCTCTATACGACACAACACTCCAGTTTCACCGTATAGCGCTGTTTGTTCGCGTTTAGTGGCGGGTTAGTTTAGTGTTTCCTTGTATTTGGTTCAGAAACAACCGAACAAAAGGAAAGTATTTGCTCTTTTTAAAATATCAAATGCTCATTGGCTGACAGCGACTCTGTCTGTCGTCTTCTGTCGCTCCCTTTTAATTGTTTGTTTGCGTAAGTTAATTCAGACTGGGTTAACCTGCACGTTTAGTGCTGTTTAGTTTAGTTTAATTGTGTGTTTTTTTTATGTTAGTCTGGCATTTTAGGGTCATGAAGAGGTCTGCAGTCAAACTCGCATAAATTATCCCAGACTGTTCATCTAAACAACAAAAGAGTCTTCTAGCTCAAATGAGACCACAACTGATTTTTTTTTCTTTGTGCTTTTTTTAGTTGAGAACTATTCAAGGTTTAGTTGTACAAACTTCCTATATAAGCGATGCAAATGTATTTGGTGACGACATGAGCATCATTTTCAACATCAAAATGTAGGTTAAAGTTTGTGTGAGGTGAAGGTTTAATCACCATTTTGTTGTTTTGTAGTTTAATTTAAATGGTCATGTGTTATGAATGATATGCATGGAAATAAAAGGAATACAAGTAGTACAATTTTACATGCAGTCTCTCAGTTAATATATGAGTTTATAATTGCATGTAGTTTAAACAACTATATGCAGACATAGAGTATTTTTCGACACAGTTAATGAATCTTTTTCAGCTTGTTTCATTTTTAAACTGCATAAATCTTCATGTAGTTTTTAAAAGATGTTTGGAGACTCTTTGGTCTCTCAGAGCAGGATCCTGAAGGCTGGCTAGAATAGAAGCAAGGTAAAAGTGGCTGCTAAGTGGAAGAATATAGCTTGACATGAACTGTTGGCTGTCAGCGGAGGGTTATCATTCAGACAATGCCTTTGTGTCCATGACCTCTTGACCCCGAATGCCTAAAAACTGACCCTTGAAATGATAGAATTTATTCTTTGCTTCAGGGACTTCTTGGTCTTTTGCTGTAAAACGTGTAAAAGCACATGATACTGTTATTAAAAGATAAAAAGGATTCTTATTGCTAGATCTAAATCTTAAGTTTAGCATCAGGTTGATTTGTTTTCCCATCGATATAGAGTTGGGCTAATGCTCAGAATAGCAAACCCTACTTCTTGTACTTGTGTTTTTGCATTTTACATTTATTCATTTAGCAGTATTTATACAGTATGCATGTAATACAGATCACCACCTACAGCATGTGATTGGATTATTTGACAGAATTATAAATAAGTATGTCTTACTTTATCTGCATACATACAGTATATACTCACAAATGGCAATAGTAGCCTATATATAGCAAGATCACAACTGTTTGATTGTTAATATCATCACAAAATGTAACTATATTGTCGCCCAGCTCAAATCTGCTAAATGCAACTATAAGGCATGAACATATTAATATTAACATCAGGATTTTCTGTAAAGCTGCTTTGAAATATCATGAGGTCATGTGACAACAATGTAGCTTACTATTATTTGAAATGCCTGTGCGCTGTTTCACATACTACTTTTTAAAAATAGTAGGCCGTGTATACACACACAGAGTTCAGTTCGCTAGTATTTTATTCTGAATATAGCCTTGATCTTTGCATGTGCTGTAATAATTAGAGCAGATGCCAGTACTCGCCGATGGGTTCATTGATGTTAAATTAGTCCCTCGGGACATTTTTAATGAGGAAATGATCTTATGAGTGGGTCATATACCGTATGTTAATCTGAACATGGATTGTGTCGATAGTCCAGCCAGACAATGACCCGCCTTCATGGTTGAACACGATAGAATCATGTAACCCAGATGAGTTGGCGCCGGGTCAGACCGGTACCCAATATCCCTGTGAACCGAACACCAGTGGCCCGTCGATGAACAGAACCGGCCTTTCAGAACAAAACCTACCAGATTCAGACTGATTTACATTCAAGTGTTGTTTTAAAGGGATAGTTCACCTTTTCAACATTGAATTTCAATAATGAATTTAAATTTTGGGGTGAACGGACTCTTTAATGATTTGAATTTGGACAGATTGATTCATCCTGAATTAAAAATCAATGCAGCGATTGACCTTTTAGACTTGCTTTGAGGCGATAGCAGGGGTCTCTCATTAGTAAGCTAGTGAAATGCGACCTGATCCGAACCCTACATCGATGCCCTAACCGGTCTCCGACCCTTGTTTTAATGCTCCGTCCACATTGTGGATGCTGAAAAAGACTCGTCCACGGCACATAATGTTCCTTCACTCTAAGAAACCGCACAAAAGTGCCACTCTTGAGTCTGTGAGCCGAACACAGTCGTGCTTTGTGTCCCTCTGCCAACATCCCTCCATCTCCCAGAGGAGTGTGGAGAGAAGGATCTGGACTGATAGGAGGACGCCCTTATTCTGTTACCTTTCTGGATACTAATTACCCCTCTAATCTGACCCCAGGCTGGTTTATGCTGGCCCCGACACCTGCACAGGTCTCCGAGCAGTCACAGGGTTTCTTCAGATAGCTTCTTCTCTTGAAAACACACTGTGATAAGTAATGCTTGGTGATCGATAACAGGTCTGAATAATAATGATGCCCCGAGGCCAGTGAGAGCGTTATGGTCCAGTCGACAGGCCAGTACTGTGTTGTCACTACGTCTTCCCTTAATTGTCATGCACATGCATTTTTATGCCTTGCCAAATTAAATAATTAGTTTTGTATAATGTATTGAGTGTTGTTGTGGGGAGCAGTGCTATTTTAGCATTATTTATGTACTCTTATAATGTACGTTAATATTTTGAATTAGCTTCTTTTTTTATATATTTTCAGGTTTCAAATAGAATTTTACTTTAAGTTCAGTAATTTTATGTGCTTTTTGTCATTTTCGGTACAGTATCGAATATCGGTGTCGGTACAGTATCGAATATCGGTGTCGGTACAGTATCGAATATCGGTGTCGGTACAGTATCGAATATCGGTGTCGGTACAGTATCGAATATCGGTGTCGGTACAGTATCGAATATCGACACCATATCGGTGTCGGCCGATATATGATCAGTTTTAATGTTATCGTTATCGGCCCGATAAGAGAATTTGTCCAATATATTAAAGTTGATAGTGATAAATGATGGAATATCTCCTTCAGCTGAGACACTTCAGATGCGCACTGTTTAACATGATGGTTTTAAATCGCTTGAAATGTGATTGGAATAACTTCAGAAGGAAAATGCAGTTAAGTGCAACATGTCTGTCATATCGGCTACATAATTGCAATCAGTCTCTCAAAAATGATATAAAAATTTGGATTTAGATTTATCGGCCAATTATCAGCTTTCAAATAGAAAGAGTTATCGGTATCGGCCAACATTTTTATATCAGTGCATCCCTAAAAAAATTATTATTTATTTCAGCTTTAGTGATGTTTTAGTAATTTTAGTACTTTAACTTAGACTTTTTATTTCAGTTTTCTGCCAAGATAACATTTCTCATTTTTGTTAGAAAATATTTTCAAGTATGTTTATACATGGATATCATGAAGTTACACTACATAATTTGCAGTTATTATTGCAAAATATATAAGTGCAAAATATATAAAAAGATAAAGTCGTGTTTAAAGAAAAAAAAACTGCCAGAATAATTCTGTAAAAATATAGTAAAAATGTAAACATATTTACAGAACAACATGTAGATTTTACGTTTTAAAACTGTAATTTACACACACAAAAAAAACCCAAAACATTTAAAACCGGTAAATCCAACAGCATATGTACAACTGATAACAAAAAAAACTTAGAAGAAACATAATAAATACAATTAAAAATCATCAAATGTGAAATGCCACAGAGGCAACTCGGTATACAGCTTTTCACTGTAAATCATAAGATGATTTGTTCTTTATACTTCAATTTTTTTTACTTTTAATAGTATTTCACTGTAAAATTACACAAAATGTAAGGTTAGATCTATTTTAGTACTAAATAAATGTTTTCTGTGTGAATATATGTTAAAAATGTAAGTTATTCCTGTGATCAAAGCTGATTTTCAGCATCATTACTCCAGTCTTCATCATTACTCACATGATCTTTCAGAAATCATTCTAATATGATGAACATTTCTTCTTATTATCAATGTTGATCAGTTGTGCTGCTTCATATTTTTGTGGAGTCCGAGATACATTTTTTCAGGATTTTTGGATGAATAGAAAGAAATTTATTTGAAATGGAATATTTTGTGACGTTATTTACTGTCATTGTCAAACATGTCTGTAAGTAAATAAAGAGGGCCATGAGCTAATCAGTCATTTGATGAAATATTATAAAGCCAATTATTTATTTATTTTTTCATAACAACATGCATTTATGAATCATTCACAGTGAAACCAGAAACAAAAGTAAATGGGGTAAATTTGGATTTCAAGTTGACTTCATGGAGAGTCACAAGACTCATGTGGGATGGTCATTTTTAATCTCGGATAACTAAACCAGGCTCATTCCAGAGATAATCGATTTATTGGCTGATGGGAAGGCCATCCTGCTGTTTGGAAGCGTCTCCCTGCTGAATGGATTCATTGTGTCGGATTGACTTGATTTTCTCTTGCGTGCCACGAGTTATCGGACACGGATGTCGTTTCAGACCAGATAACACTAACGCCAGCAAAAAAACAAATTCTTCCTTGGGAAACGATAATGATTAATCCCTATTTGCATTTAACAGCAGTGTTCTCAGTTTTAATACGTGTTTTTATTAAATGCAAATGTTTTCTGGGTGGTTTAGGGAGTGAAACGAGAATTTTCCGAGATTAAATATTTCTGAAGGGAGTGTTTGAGAAGAAACAAACAGTTATGTGGAGGAGAGAGCAGTCAGCGCTTTAAAAGTGCATGGGCTTGTGCAAATTATATTGTGTTCAATCAAGACTGAGGCCATATTCTACATCCCTGTAGCATTTTACTTTTCTCCCTGAAGCTAGTCAAGGTCTCTTGCACCAAAACAGTCGTAATTTAGTTTAACATGATCATTTTCCGCCCTCTCTCTGACCTTCTCAACTCGCAAGCTCTATTCCAGCTCATACTCTAGTAAACACAGCTCTCATTTGCACTTACTTTCAGTGAATTACATTGATAAAATATGTCATATTGTGATCATGCACAGAGTGAATTTGCATAAATGCAGTTCAGACTTTACAGCCGACTTTTTGGGACTTATTCACCGTATCCCCCAGAGTTAGATAAGTCCATACATACCCTTCTCATCTCTGTGCGTGCCGTAACTCTGTCTGACGCACCCATCGTTAGCCTAGCTTAGCACAAAGACTGTAGGTAAATGGCTCCAGCTAGCATACGGCTCCCAATAAGTGACACAATAACGCCAACATTTTCCTACAGTTAGAAGATGGCTGTGTCTCATGTGACCTTGTTATTTGTACACGCTGTGACTATACAAATCACAACATGTAAATAGGAAAATGTTAGCATTATTTATGTCACTTATTGGGAGCAGTATGCTAGCTGGAGCCATTTACTTCCAGTCTTTGTGCTAAGCTAGGCTAGCGGTGGGTGCGTCAGACAGAGTTACGGCACGCACGGAGATGAGAAGGGTATGGCCTTATCTAACTCTGGGGGATACGGTGAATAAGCTAAAGTCCCAAAAAGTCGGCGTGTTCCTTTTAAAACTGTGGTGGAGGGAAAAATATTCAGAAAATAATGTAAAGGCTCTTCCTCAAATAAAACTCTTAAATGCCTTCAGAAGACTTGTAATATAACCTGTAAAAGAGATTTTTTTGAAGGAAATACTATTCCAGTGTTCCTACCTCAAACATTCATGTTTCATTCAACGTGTTACTTGCCATTTCTTTGTAATTATTCATGAAATTTACCTGCAATTTGTGAGTGAAAATGGTTTCAAAGTAAATACTACATCAGAATTTTTTTGTTCATTGTAGTGCACGCCTCATTTGGAGTTTTTAATGGTACTTTTATCATTTTTATTAATATAATTATTTTTTGTCCTTTTAGGAGTTTAACAGCACCAGAAGGAGCTTTGAATTGTGAATGTTAGAGTATGTGTACAAACTACAAACTCTTATTTGAAAAGACCTGTTTTTCATCAAATTTGGCGAAAGCTTTGGCAGGATCTGTATCTTTGCTTCTGTTTTAGGAGAATCCTGTGACTCTCTGATGGTGTGAAACCATGTGTGATGATGTTCCCGTAAACACACACTCAAATGCAAACATCATCTACCCTAGTACACTGACTCATGGTCATTCAGGCTGATCGGGGTTCATTGTGTTCTTCAGTGTTACTTTGTAACATTATCCAGGGTTTTGATGAGGTCAACATCCTTAAAGTGCCTCTGTTATGCTCTTTTGAAGTTTGATCATTTTGTTTTGTAGGCAAGTTTATTTATATAGAACATTTCATACACTATGGCAATTCAAAGTGCTTTACAGAAAGGAATTAAAATAATCACAAAATAAAAGCAAGGAAAATTAAAACAGTTTTAAAAGAAATTGAAAGAGATATATGATACAGTTATAAAATGAATGAAAAGAGTAAAAAGATGATGCATAGATAAACTTCTCATCTGGCAAAACACCGGTGTATCATATTTTTCACGGCTCCCAGTTTTCCTGTGAGATTTTCCTGTGGTGTTCTTTGCAGTCTCCTACAACAGGTTTAGTTTACATGCATCCAAGGTCAAAAAACACTTTTCTAGCCTCAGCTCTTTTCTCAAAGTGTCTGAAATGGTTCGTTTGAAGATTCACGCTTTAAACCCCTCCTTTCCCTGAGCCTGCTCTGCTCTTATTGGTCAGATGGCCCAGTTTGTTGTGATTGGTCAGATGGCTCAGTCTGTTGTGATTGGTCTACTCTGCTCTGATTGGTCAGATGGCCCAGTCTGTTGTGATTGGTCAGATGGCTCAGTCTGTTGTGATTGGTCTACTCTGCTCTGATTGGTCAGATGGCCCAGTCTGTTGTGATTGGTCAGATGGCTCAGTCTGTTGTGATTGGTCTACTCTGCTCTGATTGGTCAGATGGCCCAGTCTGTTGTGATTGGTCAGATGGCCCAGTCTGTTGTGATTGGTCAGATGGCCCAGTCTGTTGTGATTGTTCTACTCTGCTCTGATTGGTCAGATGGCCCAGTTTGTTGTGATTGGTCAGATGGCTCAGTCTGTTGTGATTGGTCTACTCTGCTCTGATTGGTCAGATGGCCCAGTCTGTTGTGATTGGTCAGATGGCTCAGTCTGTTGTGATTGGTCTACTCTGCTCTGATTGGTCAGATGGCCCAGTCTGTTGTGATTGGTCAGATGGCCCAGTCTGTTGTGATTGGTCAGATGGTTCAGTCTGTTGTGATTGGTCTACTCTGCTCTGATTGGTCAGATGGCTCAGTCTGTTGTGATTGGTCAGATGGCCCAGTCTGTTGTGATTGGTCAGATGGCTCAGTCTGTTGTGATTGGTCTACTCTGCTCTGATTGGTCAGATGGCCCAGTCTGTTGTGATTGGTCAGATGACTCAGTCTGTTGTGATTGGTCTACTCTGCTCTGATTGGTCAGATGGCCCAGTCTGTTGTGATTGGTCAGATGGCCCAGTCTGTTGTGATTGGTCAGATGGCCCAGTCTGTTGTGATTGGTCAGATGACTCAATCTGTTGTGATTGGTCTACTCTGCTCTGATTGGTCAGATGACTCAGTCTGTTGTGATTGGTCTACTCTGCTCTGATTGGTCAGATGGCCCAGTCTGTTGTGAGACAATAACTTATTTGTTGTGCACTTTGATCATTAAAACTTTGCAGACCTTTCACCTTCACAAACAGCTATATTACACACTGCAGACTTTAATATGAATGTGTTAATACATATTTGCATTTGCATTGAAAACAGAATTGTCTTGCTCATTTGTAATGTTTGCTGTAGACATACTATCACAACTCAAAGCTTCCCAGTCCATTCAACACATTTTTGTAGTTTTGCAGCTTTGTACTTCTCAATAAGATGTCTATTGTTTGGAGGCTTATTTTATTGCAGAGCTGAAGTCATTTCAATGGTACACCAATCTCTTTAAAATCACAATCTGTGTTCGTTCTTCCAGAAAGGGAGTTTCGTAGAGCGAAGTTATTAATTCAATTCAAACCGAGCCAGCAGGTACAAAGAAAGACAAGCTAATTAAATTTGGAAAATGATTGCCGTGTAGATGAGAATCACAGTTAAACTAATGCACATGCACAATTTCTTTTTCAATGCATGACTTTTTGTCATTCTTTCATAATTCCCCTGAATTATCTGATGTAAAGCAGCATAAAAATCTTTGCAATTAAAAAGGCTTTGAATTTGATGAAATCCAAAAGATGCACGATATAGAAATTTGATTGATAACCAATTTTATATATATATTAACTTATAAGTTAACTTGTTTTTTAATATAATGCATAAAAAAATATAATGTATTATATTAAAAATAATTGTATTATGGAAAAAACGTTGTGCACAACTACGATATTTATGTTGAACTTTACATGCTTGAATTCAAATGATATTTTAATGTTTGATAGAAACAACTGATATCTTTAGAGCTTTTCTATACTTGCCATAATGTTTGAATTGCAAAGAAAATAAGTGCAGATATCTGCTTCAGATATGAATCATTTATTTAAAAATGTGAGAGTGATATTGTGCATCTGGCATCTCTAATCAAAAACCCTGTGCTCTGCTAATGTGAACATTTAGATTTTTTTTTCCTTGCAAATGCAGATCATCTGATGCGCGGTGCACATACATCACATGGTCTTCAGACTCGTGCTGGACAACCAATTGCTAAATTCACACAGAGCAGCTTGTGAGATCAGTTTAGGTTTTGCGTTCTGATCAGTTGTCGTCCCTAGTGTAGTGGTTAAATTTAGGATAGAAATGCGATAAGTGTGGATCATCTTGAAACCAGAACTCTTCCCAACCCTGGTGAAGAGCCGACTGGTCTGTGTCGCTGCGTTATGGACACACTCTGACCCTGTAAACAATAGAAGACTCACACACACTGACCCAGCCCCCTCTGTGCATTGATTATATTCTGCTGTCAGCAATCTCAAGTGTGCTCTGCGATCACACACACTCACACACACACACACACACACACACACACACACACACACACACACACACACACACACACACACACACACACACACACACACACACACACACACAAATGCATGCAGTTGCACCAGCTGATCTGCCGTTATTGTTTTGCACCTGTCACAGCAGTGCTTCAAACAGTGTGTGTGTGTGTGTGTGAGAATGTTATAATCTGACATTAATTGTTGCTTTGACACGGTGTGGATGTTGAGGTTAAACCGTCTTGATTCGGGTGCTTTTTTTTTTTTTTTTTTTGCATGGTTCTTGACATTCAGCATGGTTTGAGAGAGAGAGAGAGAGAGAGAGAGAGAGAGAGAGAAGGAAGGAAAGGGGGAGGTTTGAATGTCTTTTCATCTCCGTTTGCTCGTGTTCAGACCTCCACAGCCAGACAGAACCATCAACCTTTATGACACCCAGAAAATTGCAGATTTACTCTAAATTATACACACGTCTGAAAGGAAACCGACACGTATGAGACCAGCGGACACACTGAAATGATTCCCGCTTGGTTTTTGTTGCATCTTTGTGGATTTTGTGGTTGTCCTCCCTGAGCTCCAGAGCGTCTGACCGGCACTCGGTGAGTTTAAGGAACGTCTCTTGTATTTTTTTGGATGATGTTAGATGCATATTGCTAATTTTAATAACATATAGAGTCAAGTATATTTGTATAGCGCTTTTCACAATACAGATTGTATCAAAGCAGCTTCACAGTATTAAATTAAAATAATACAACAAGGTTTGTTTCAAGTGGAATTTATTGATTGATAAAATTAAATGAAATATCCCCAAAATATCCCCAACTGAGCAAGCCAAAGGCAACATATAGAGTAGACAATAGATCAGCTGATTTTATAGTTTTTCTTTTCGTGGTTGTTTTCTCTGAGCTTCAGAGTGTCTTTACCAACACTTGGTGGATTTAAGTAAAAAATGTTTATGTTATTAAGTGGTTGTGCTTTATAGGTTTTCTGTTGGTTGTTTAGTTGTAGGTTTTGTTTTTAAAGTGTGCTTCTCTTTTGCATGCTGCTGTAGCGTCGCTAATACAGTTTCTCATATTGAAGATTATTATATTTACATGCATATCCCATATGCACATTCATTATTCCACAAATTCCAAACGAATCAGAAACACCACCTGCAAAAGCCTAACATTGTGTTAGCAAGATTAGCAGAAAACATAAAGATATCTAGTCTTGTATTGTCTGTGAATTCCTCCTGTCAGGCTTTAGGAAGGTGTAGTTTAGTTGTGGCTTTTGGCACGTGTCCGTATGTCTCCTTCAGCCGTGATCAAATGCATATTTAAACCTCCACTGTAAGCAGTGTTTTCTCTCTTCACGTGTGTGTGTGTGTGTGTGTGTAGCATTGCGAGATCAAAGCACACACACACAGCGTTTCAAGACACATCTGTCCGATTTCAAAGTGGGCTCATGCATCCCTCTGGAGTGGACACTGTATGTGTGTGTTTTAGTGTCAAAATAAAAGTCCCGCTCCTGACACAAGCTTTTCGGCCAATGCCGATAATTAAAAAATATCAGCCTTGGCAATATACCGGTTGACCACTAGCAAACCTTGGTCGACATAGAAAACACCTCAACAATACGCATGATTTGAGGAATCATTCACGTCTGAAGCTCAAACGCTGCAGGACGATGCACACATTAGAGGTTCGATCACATAATAGTGATGCTTGACTTGGCAAACTTAGATCTGTGCGTTCGGTCTTAAAGGGACGACAGCCTAATAAACCCGCTGCCACAGAGAAAATCACTCACTGCTCTTGACTGAATAACCTTTGAATCTTTAATTCACTCAGTGAAGACTATGCAGCGTATTATATTTTTATATTTGATTATTCAATGTCTGTATTACTTCTCACTACATGTTAAATAAAACTTTTATGCTAAACTACAGTACTAAACTAAAGTTGTCGGCAGACTCAAGTGTGTGGAAACTGAACACACATCTACGTCACAGATCCCGCAATATCAAAATGAGTCTTTTTTTTGTTTTTTAGCTTAATTAAATAAATGCTTTGTTCATAATAAAGAGGATTTTTTAAGCTATGAAACTTGACGTATGTTTTAATAATACAAAGACCACTTATATGTCAAATAAATCAAGGCAAATTTGATTTCTCGTGTCATGAGCCCTATAAGTTTTAGCAAGTTTCTATTTGAGAGAGAAACCCTGGTTGCAACCTTTTTGTAAAAAGGAATCAAGTTTTAGACGTGAATGTAGTGGCGCCTGGTAAATGAATACCTTTACAATGCATATGGGATCTATTGGGAGAATTTGATTATGGCTTGTGTTTTCCATCTGCTTGCAGATTTAAACCCTGGTCGAAGCACCTCAGGTTCTTGGAATCATTGTTGAGGAATGTCATACCCTCATTGGAAACTTCTGGAAATATAACAATTGGGTCGTATTGTGGAAAACCCAGAGAACTGGAACGCTTGCGTATCATAAATGTTCCATTCCAAGCGTCTCTTCATTCCTGAAGCAGTTTATTAAAGGATCAAATAGGCATTTGACCTTTTAGTGGCCCGTTGCATTCTGGGAGAACCCTACTGGGATCGATGAGACGGTCGTAACCGCCCGTCACGTTTGGGTAATTAGCTGCCATTGTTCTGAGGTGAGAAGGAATTTGTGTCTGTATAGAAATCCAGCGTTGTTTCCAAACCATTGGTTCAAAGCAGAGATGTTGACACATGCAAATGAGCAGGAATGTTGCGATGCGTAATTGTCAGAACATCTCAATTAATCCCCGATGGTCCATTCTTTGTGTACTCTGATGGTTGTACCTGTATGCTAAACTGTGATTTACAGTGTCAGCCTTGCGATCACCATTAGTGTCTTTGTGCGGTTCTGTTGTGGGTTTCATGAACCCTAATGAGGAGAAGTGGGCTAGACGACTGCCATACGCTTGTCTCCCAGAGGACTTCAGTGATGTCTCAGACGCGAGCCTCGAGGCGTTCTGGAGTCGAGAGAGAGACTCGCATCTCAAATACGTCCTCTAGAGCTGCCAAGAGCCATTCAATAACCAATGAAACATATTAAAAAGATTTTAAGTGATTTTAAAGTGACTAAGTACCAAGTTTGTCTGGTTTTAAACCTGGCATTGTATATTAGGTATATTGTTGGCTCCTTGACTAATTGCTTTGTTCCTCTCTTATAATTTGTGTCATCTTAATGCATAATGTAAAATGATCAGACGCTGGACAAGATAATACCACTCAAATTTTCTTCAGTCAAGATTTTTCTTTTGATAAAAGGTCAATGCTGTTATTCAGCAAGGATGCATTAAATTAATCAAAAGTGACAGAAAAGACATTTATATCATGTTAAATGTTTGCTATTTCAAATAAATGCTGTACTTTTTTTGTCTATTCATCAAAGAATCCTGACAAAAAACGATCACGGTTTTCTCAAAAATATATAGCAGCACAACCGTTTTCAAATGTGTTCAATCATCTTACCGATCGCAAACGTGTGAGTAGTTTGATAATCTAGTTTTCTTCCTGTTCCTATAGTGTAGTGTGTGTTCCTATAGTGTATGTGTGTGTTCCTATAGTGTAGTGTGTGTTCCTATAGTGTATGTGTGTGTTCCTATAGTGTAGTGTGTGTTCCTATAGTGTAGTGTGTGTTCCTATAATGTAGTGTGTGTTCCTATAGTGTAGTGTGTGTTCCTATAGTGTAGTGTGTGTTCCTATAGTGTATGTGTGTGTTCCTATAGTGTATGTGTGTGTTCCTATAGTGTAGTGTGTGTTCCTATAGTGTAGTGTGTGTTCCTATAGTGTAGTGTGTGTTCCTATAGTGTATGTGTGTGTTCCTATAGTGTATGTGTGTGTTCCTATAGTGTAGTGTGTGTTCCTATAGTGTAGTGTGTGTTCCTATAGTGTAGTGTGTGTTCCTATAGTGTAGTGTGTGTTCCTATAGTGTAGTGTGTGTTCCTATAATGTAGTGTGTGTTCCTATAGTGTAGTGTGTGTTCCTATAGTGTAGTGTGTGTTCCTATAGTGTATGTGTGTGTTCCTATAGTGTAGTGTGTGTTCCTATAGTGTAGTGTGTGTTCCTATAATGTAGTGTGTGTTCCTATAGTGTAGTGTGTGTTCCTATAGTGTAGTGTGTGTTCCTATAGTGTATGTGTGTGTTCCTATAGTGTAGTGTGTGTTCCTATAGTGTAGTGTGTGTTCCTATAGTGTAGTGTGTGTTCCTATAGTGTATGTGTGTGTTCCTATAGTGTAGTGTGTGTTCCTATAGTGTAGTGTGTGTTCCTATAGTGTAGTGTGTGTTCCTATAATGTAGTGTGTGTTCCTATAGTGTAGTGTGTGTTCCTATAGTGTAGTGTGTGTTCCTATAGTGTATGTGTGTGTTCCTATAGTGTATGTGTGTGTTCCTATAGTGTAGTGTGTGTTCCTATAGTGTAGTGTGTGTTCCTATAGTGTAGTGTGTGTTCCTATAATGTAGTGTGTGTTCCTATAGTGTAGTGTGTGTTCCTATAATGTAGTGTGTGTTCCTATAGTGTAGTGTGTGTTCCTATAGTGTAGTGTGTGTTCCTATAATGTAGTGTGTGTTCCTATAGTGTAGTGTGTGTTCCTATAATGTAGTGTGTGTTCCTATAGTGTAGTGTGTGTTCCTATAATGTAGTGTGTGTTCCTATAGTGTAGTGTGTTTCCTTCATTGGCTTGATGTTGCATCTGTTGACATGCTGAATAATGGATGAAGCTGACGGTGTGCTGCAGTTTTAATCTGTTTTGTAAAATCACCCTGTTGCGCTCTGATCTGTTCAGATATTAAGTTCGACTAGAGCTGAAGGAAATATATTGTATATAAATTACCTGTATGTATTGCTCTATTTTTAGCACAGTTTTTCTCTTGGGTTTCAGGGTCTCTGTTAATCTATTTTTCGCTGATGAAAACGCTCATACCTTTGTGCAGGTGATAGAATCTAATGTTTCTGTAGTTAGTAAGATCTGACTCTCATGTTCGCTGGATTCCAGAACCCGTTCTATTCATTCTCTGGGGTTCCGCTGTCGCCATGGCGATGGAATCCCCCTCCAAGCTGGCGGAAACCCCTCTCTCCTTTAGATGAGGCTGAGAGTGAGGCAGGCGTAGTGTTCATCAGCCTTGTGTCGCTCGCTCCGAGAACAGCTGTGTGTGTGTGTGTGTGTGTGTGTGTGTGTGTGTGTGTGTGTGTGTGTGTGTGTGTGTGTGTGTGTGTGTGGAGTTAAAAAGTTACCATGGTAATCAATCATGGTATCCACCATAAAATAATATTAATTGTTACTATAAAAAACGTAATAACTTGCTATTAATCAATGTTGGCCTTCAGAGCTATTTGTTTAATTGGATTTCTCAGTAGTGTTGCTTGCTTTTTAGTACAAACGCTATTTTATTGGTTAACCTGCAGGTTTGTGTTTGACACCTGACAAGATTTCAGTAATCTAGTCTTGGGTCGCATGGGCATCATCAGCCAACTGTTCTGAATCAGAATTACTGATGCCTGATTCATGAACTCTTTGGATTTTGATTGAATCTCTCTTAGGATTCGGATTGAATCGCTCTGTACTTGGGAATCGGATTGAATCGCTCCGTTCTTTGGAGTCAGATTGAATCGTCAGATTTAATCACTCTGTACTTGGGAGTCGGATTGAATCGTCGGATTGAATCGCTCTGTACTTGGGAGTCGGATTGAATCGCTCTGTACTTGGGAGTCGGATTGAATCGCTCTGTACTTGTGAGTCGGATTGAATCGCTCTGAACTTGGGAGTCGGATTGAATCGCTCTGTACTTGGGAGTCGGATTGAATCGCTCTGTAATTGGGAGTCGGATTGAATCGCTCTGTTCTTTGGAGTCGGATTGAATCGCTCTGTAATTGGGAGCTGTTTCTTATCGCTCTTGTGAGCCGATTCTTTTCAATGAATCAGCCAAATGTGTTCACAAAGCAGTCTGAATAATTTTTCTACTAATAGTCATTCTAATAGTGCTAGAACAAGTATAATTTGACCTGTTTCAAGTGTGACTATTGAACCAGAAGTAATAATATTACCATCTCTTGTATTATTTCTTTCTAGACTCATTATTTGATTAGCCTGCCAAAAAATTCGAAACACAAAATTATATTTAAATATCTACATAACTCTATTTTTTTGTGACACCACTCACACCAGGTCATGTGACATCCCACAGTTGCATACGGCCTCAGGCAGGGTAAAGTACATACTGTTCGTTAGTATTGTATTCTGAGCGCGGCCTTTGTATGTGCAAGTTGAAATATCTCCCCCTCCTAATCTGAAAAGTCCTTGTGTCCTCTCCACAGATCCGTGAAGAGCTCTCTCTCTCTCCATCTTCAAGCCTGAGACGTGAACCTCAGAAAGACTCTTTAATGAATCAGTATTCGCCGCTCGATGCCATGGCGTTCAAGTGAGTAGTTGTTTGCTTCTGCAGATTTGTTGAATGCTTCTTCTGTTGTCCTGCTTGTTCTCCTGTATGATCTCAATCCCTATCATCAGGTTAGCAGGGATGCGCTTACGTCTTCAGGCGAACGCATGGAAAACACTGGCACATAAAGGGTCTTTTCTCCGAGGGCCCCTTGGAGACGTTTGGCATTTGCATGGAAGCTGATTTGCATTCCATCTCGGCTGAGTCGAGTTTTCTGATGCTGGATGCTTGTTGGCTGCTCTCTCGGTTTCCTTTTTGACCCAAATTCCTGTTTTGTTTTCTTTTTATTTCTCTCTTTCTCTTTCTCTCCTGCTTGCCTTTGCCAGTTCGCAGACAATAAGGACCATCTTCATTGGTGTCGGGTCAGCTGAGGGTGTTTTGAAAGAATTTGACACACAAATGCTGATGTTTTTTGATAGTGCTCTTTACTGTAAATGCAAGTATTGCAGCTTTAACACAATTCATAAAGGAACACAAGTAGATGTTTGGTTTGTTACCTCACACAGGAACACAATAGTTCAGGTTAAGTGGAGTCAAGAAGGGATGCGTGATATTAGAAATAACTGATTTAGCAAAAATATATATATTTAATTCAATTGTAGCTTTCGTGATTTGGCTATCGCATATCATGATATTGATTTTATTTCGATGTACGTATATGTGACCCTGGACCACAAAACCAGTCACATGGGTCCATTTTTTTAAATTGAGATTTATACATAATCTGAAAGCTGAATAAATGAGCGTTCCATTGATGTATGGTTTGTTAGGATAGGACAATATTTGGTCGAGATACAACTATTTGAAAATCTGGAATCTGAGGATGCAAAAAAATCGAAACATTGAGAAAATCTCCTTTAAAGTTCTACATTTATGTTCACGATTCGCTGCATTCACTCACAAAAATAAATGTTTGATATATTTACGGTAGGAAATTTACTAAATATCTTCATGGAACATGATCTTTACTTAATATCCTAATGATTTTTGGCATAAAAGAAAAATGGATAATTCTGACCCATATAATGTATTGTTGGCTATTGCCACAAATATACCCGTGCGACATGTTACTGGTTTTGTGATCCAGGGTCACATATTATGCGGCCCTTGGATCTGCATTTGAATGATTCCTAATGATTCTGTCCTGTGGTTTACGTCCTAATTTTTTGAATGTAAAGGCATTGGAAAACTTTGACTCATTTATATAGTCAGGGAAAGTAATGAATGTTTAATATCCATGTAAAAAATAATGTGATTTGCACTGAAGTGCCTCTTACTTGCTGGTTCTTGTACCTCTTATGATGAAAGTGATGGATTGGGAAAATCCAGATGGCAAATGAAACGGTCTCCGTTAGTGATGGACGGATGTCGGCTACCGTACCGTTTCCATCCCGTGGAAAGTGTTGCAGCGACTCTTGGAAATTTGGCTGAAACAGTCACACATTTAATGCAGTTTCCCTGATTTTCTAGTGAATAAGCAATTTGTTCGTAGCAATTATTTTCTAATGGTGTCAGCAATCCTGAACCAGAGCTTTACTCCTTTTTAGAAGCCGTTTCAGTTTACGTAAGAGATCTTGAGGATACGGCAAATAGAAATGGGAGAACTTCATTTTCATTCAGTATCTGTCTATATTTATGAATGTAGTCATGGATATTATTATTTGAACGCAATTTTACATTGGCAAGCCTTTAGTCCATCATGTCTTTTTCACTCAACAACAGCTGCAGAAGTGAGATCCTCCTGAAGACTTGTGGAAGTGACAGGCTTGTTGACGAGTTTTTGAAAAAGATCAAAGGTAACCTAGCAACCAGCGCGGGCGGCTGATCGGAGGCCCCCGGTTTAGCCGTCCTTTGTATCGCCTGCGCTCGTGAGTTTTGTAGCACAATTGTTTGTGTGGAGGAATGATAAATGCGCTGCCAAAAAGACGTAAAGAAAACACGGAGTATGAGAATGAGGGATGCTCGCTGTCATTGGGTCCAGAACAAAGACTCCCTCTACTCAAGACTACTTGAGATTCATGTCTGTCTTTCTCCCATTCTCTCTCTCTCTCATTCTCTCTGTCTTGTGTCTTGAGTTAATATTGACAGAGATTTTTTTTTTTGGAGGACTGTAGTGACGACTACTTGATTTTGTTCTCTTTTACTCTTCGTAAGACTTGTTTAGATAGTAAGTTATTGAATGTGATTTGCAAAAAAAAAAAAAAAACGTCATGTCATTCCAAACCTGGATGATTGTCTTTCTTCAGTAGAGCACAAAAGCTGAACAAACATAGTGACCGTGGGCTGTTAAGATCCTAAATGACAGGAAAGGATGATAAATGTACCTTAAATTTGGAGTTAACTATGTTCAAAGTCTTCTGAAGTTGATTGGTTTGTGCTTTTCTGGAGCTCAACAGCCTCTGGTCACTGTATGATGATTTATGGAAAAGTGTTGTGTGGAAATTCTGCCGAACTTCTGCTTTTGAAAATAATACATGTTTAAGTCTGGTTTAGTTTGTAATTAAAAAGGGTTTATCTGCTTATGAACCCAGCACACACTTTGGTCTGCCTGGATTTGATTGTTAAATACAGAAAATAATTGACTTATAAGTAAGCATTCTCTGAAACAGCAACAATGAGTGTTTTTTGTGAAACATTATATGAGACAATTAAATTGCATTGTGCCATCTCAGAAAAACTTTTTTTATATATATATATATAATATATTGGCCACTTAGTATTATAAAAAAAAAAAAGAACCAATAATACATTTAAAATTTAATTAAAAATGTGATTTAATTAATGAAATTTTCACTAATTATTATAAATTAAATTGCATTGTGCCATCTCAAATAATTAGATTATTATTACAAAATGAATCAATAATAAATTAAGGAAAAGTTCACAAATGAATAAAAATTAAATGCATTGTGCCATCTCAAAAAAAATATATAAAAAAAAATATATATATAGGCCAGTTAGTACTATTACATTTTTATTTTTTTTACCAATGATACATTTAAAATTAAATTAAACATTTACTTTAATTAATGAAATTTTCACTAATTATTATACATTTAATTTAATTGTGCCATCTCAATTTTTTTGTATTATTACAAAATGAATCAATAATAAATTAAGGAAAAGTTCACAAATGAATACAAATTAAACTGCATTGTGCCATGTAATTTTTTTTTATTATTATTAAAAATGAACCATAATAAATGAATACAAAATTAAATTAATGAAAATTTCACAAATTAATAGAAATTAAATTGCATCGTGCCATCTAAAAATATATTATTATTAAAAAATTAAGAGATATAAAAGAATGAAGGTCCATCGTATCATTATAGCATTCATCGGATGTACGTCACACACTCCAGCTAAACTGATCAGCATAGGAACAGTTTGAGATCACATGACCTGGAGCTGATTTAGTTCAAAGGTCAAGATCCTGTGACCCGTCACCTCCAGGCTGCCGTAACAACTCCGATTCAGTCCAAACAAACGGGAAGCAGCTGCCAAAGACCATGTGAGAGTCAATCATTTACAGATATTAATTGTTGCCTGATGTCTTTAGGAAATCTGGAGTTAATCGAGAGGAGGATGATAAACGTCCTAATAAACGTCAGAGTAACTTCCTCCTCTGAGGAACACAAAAGGAGATTTTTAGACAGATTGTTCATGCTTCTCTGTTTCATACAAAGGAAATAAGACTTGAAGCTGATTTTTTGCTTAAAAAAATTAACGTAAAGTAGTTTATATGACTTGTGCGATCACTTTATGTGAGAACCAGACTGAAATTTTAAATGTTGTTCACTAAAAACCTCCACTAGAACTGCATGATTTGGGGGAAAATATCTAATTGCATTTTCTTTCTAATATTTATTTATTTATTTATTACAATTTTAAAAAAGCTCCAGGTTTGCTCTGCTTGTTTGTACGGCTGCACAATTTGGCAAAAATGTTTTGTGATTATATATCTATGACTATAAAATTATAGTAATAATAATTTATATATATATATATATATATATATATATATATATATTGTCTTAAATAATATAAAATAAAAAAATTCAAGTGGAAAAATATTAAAATAACTACTACTTATTATTATTATTATTATTATTATTATTATTAATAAATACATAAAAATATTAAAATACAATATTGTAATATTTCACTGTAAATATAAAGTATTTAATAATACTTAATTTATTAAAGTTTAAAATGACAATTCTAATATTTATGACAGTCTTAAAGGCACAATATGTAAGAATTTTGGCTTAAAATAGACAAAAACCAGTAGAATACTGTTATGTATTTGGTTGTTTTGTGTACTTGTATTATTCCAAATGTTTCCTACAATGTTTCCAGATCCAGATAGATCAGCTGTGTTATCCAGTGTAACGGCCTGTGTCAATGATGTCATATCCACGTTATCTCCGATTTCCAGTTTTACTTCCATAGAAACCATGCAAACACCAAAGACCTTTAAATATGTGTTTTATTAGACAGGTGAGCGACTGTTTGGAAACCTTTATCCACAGAAAATGAATCATTCTTATACAGCTCAACACGGCTAGTCTTATTGTTGATTAGAATCTCTTGTTTTCTTGATTTACCGCGAGTAACATGTTTGTACCTCAGAGACAACAATATTTAGTCAGCAGCATAATCAGAAGGAGCTTTATTTGTAGTG
>CM038632.1:33107881-33210381 GCA_021554675.1 Leuciscus idus | reverse complement strand
ATTGGCCGACGCTGGTCATGTGTGTGATGCGTGTGATGTACAACACAGAAGCGCTGCGCTAAAACACTACGTGAACTAACTCGAGGCCCAGAGAGAAGGAAATGAATAGTGGAATAAAGTCGTTATTTTTGTTTGTTTTTGCGCACAAAAAGTATTTTCGTCGCTTTATAACCTTAAGGTTGAGCCACTGGAGTCACTTGGACTATATTAATGATCTCTTTAATGCATTTTCTGGGCCAGCAAGTTATAGTGTCTTAGAAGCGCCAGCTCTCAGATTTAATCAAAAATATCTTAATTTGTGTTCCAAAGATGAACGAAGGTCTTACGGGGTTGGAACAACATGAGGGTGAGTAATTACTGACAGAATTTTCATTTTTGGGTGAACTAACCCTTTAAAGCGAAACTCTCGTCAAAATGCAACCTAGCGTCTTTTTGTGAATCTACCCGAGGCAAACTTTCGTTTAAAAGCATAATTAGAATGGAAACGCCTCTTTTAAGTTTGACAGTATTTTCGTTTTTGGTCAAATTGCCTTTTGAATGGGAGTGCTTGGGGCACGACTATGATAGCATCAAAAATCTCTATTTTTAAAACACTAAGAAGGCTCGACACAACATGAAACTTTGCTGGAAGTATCACCAGGGGCTCTACACATGAACTCCAGCATTGAGAACAGTGTTTGTGTACACAGAGTTTACTAAAAAGAAAGATTTTGAACAGTTCACTGTAGCTGTGTGTCCACCCGCATTTTGACAGTCAAAAATAGTCGATCTCCGAATGCAACGTAACAGAGATGAGAGTAAAGATGGAAAGCTCCTAAAGGTTAGTTCCATATAAATTCACAGATAATTTGTTGTTTTGTCGTTAGTGAAAATCAATATTGACCTTGTATTTGAAAAAGGATCCTCATATAAGAAGCAATACTAAAATTCAGAGTCAGTTAATTCGCATTCGGAGATCGACTATTTTTGATAATTTACTATGTTCTCAATGCTCGAGTTCATGTGTAGATATGTATGTGATCAGATGGTTCAGTCTGTTGTGATTGGTCTACTCTGCTCTGATTGGTCAGATGGCTAAGTCTGTTGTGATTGGTCTACTCTGCTCTGATTGGTCAGATGGCTAAGTCTGTTGTGATTGGTCTACTCTGCTCTGATTGGTCAGATGGCTCAGTCTGCTGTGATTGGTTGACCTCTTAAAGCTCGTGTCGGAAACTACTCCTTTTTAAACTACTTTATACCTTTGCTTAAGATTTTACACATTATTATTTCCACTGCTGTTGTGTGTGTGTGAATAAATCATAAGTGTGTGAATACATGCAGATTCGCTGCGGTCCAAACCAAGGCACACGTTTTAATGTCCATGTGAGTGTTTCATGACTGCAAGTGTAAAGATGTCATTAAGTCTGAAAAACAGGCGATTAAAACCAACTCAGTGCCACATCCTTTTAAAGGTTTCATTTTTAACTCCAAGTCAAAAATGTCAAAACATAAAGGGCTGCTCTGGAAGAGATGCACTGATGCATGTTTATTTTTAAATGACCAATACTTGTGCTTTTTTAATTTTGTTTCAGTTGCCAAACTGATGGATACGGATAACTGTTTAATCCTTTAGAAATCTGGTTTATAACTGAAAATGAGCCCTGATGTGCTTCCAACGTCTGACCAGTGCCACCAATAAACTTGATTCTGGTTTAAAAATAAATCAGTGCTAATATTTGAAGTATTATGTGTTTTTATATGTTCGTCTTCTCTTTTAATCAGTAGCAGTGCATCATTTATATAGTGTGCATGTTCTCAAATGTGTATTTCCACTTTAATAAAGTGTTTTCTCCTCTGCTCTTCTTCCATTTGTGTGTGATGTTTAACATTCATCCATCCATCCAGTCAGACTCCATGATAACCCTCTCCTCATCTCTGTGTCTCTCTTTAGCCGGCGGATTTTATAATTCTCTCTGAAGGACGGATCTTCTGGTCTAGTCGAGCGTCGTGGAAGAGTGACAGGTCAGAAACTCCTCCTCTCCTCCTCTGTGTGGTTTGGGGCTGCGATGACATCACTGCATGAAACCCTCGGACGGTCCCTCCTGTTGATGCTCTTGCGTTTTAAAGCTGCATGTTTCTTTTTGCTCACTTCGTTCTTTTGGTTGATTTGGAAATCCTTCTCGTCCGTCCCAAATAATATTTTTTTTTCTCCTGCTTGCTTGTGTTCTCCAACCTTTCCTGCAGTTTATCCTTCTTTTCCTCATTTGTTTAATATCTTGCTTCTGGCTTCATGGTTCTTTGCCTGTTATATTCCATGTTTTATGCTTTGAGTTTGTTTTGGTTATTTGTGAGGATTCAAGTCTCTCTATCTCTCCTCATATTAAGCAGAGAAGGAAACTTGAGTGTACGACTTGGACTCGAGTCACACTTAAACACTTGAACAACTGACTTGAGACTTGACTTGGACTTAAAGGGATAGTTCACCAAAAAAAGAAAATGTTGTCATCATTTACTCATCTTCAAGTTGTTTCGAACCTGTATGAAGATTTTTTTTTTTTTTTTCTGAACACAAAAGAAGATATTTTGAAGAATGTCGATAACCAAACAATTGATGGACCCCAGCATGAATAAATGATGAGACTATTTTGGGTGAACTATCCCTTTAAAGACAGAGACTTTTGGTCATTTTGGGAGGCATTCCCAATTACTTTCTCCCTACTACCCCACATGACAACATGGAGCACCATGTTTTCCTATTAATTTCCTATCAATATGTGCTGCAGCAACAAATATAAACACACCAAGCCAGTGTTATTATATATTAGACCATCTGAAGGCATGCATATTCATCACCCATCGGACAAGGGCTGGTATATACATGAACAACAAACAGTAACACTATAGCAGAGTCCTACATTGTGATAATATCTGTGCCAGTTCATTTGAAAAGCAACCAATTAATCCAAAGGGGAGCATGATGTTGCACAGCTGGCAAGAGGCTTGCTTGCTGACCATTTTCAAGAAGTACATGTTTCCATCCTTTTCATGTTTCCCAAAGTGTTTGCTACCATATGCATGCCTATAATATTTGGATATTTTATTTGGAAATAAGTACGTTTTTGCTACCATATGCATGCCTATAATATTTGGATATTTTATTTGGATATAACTAGCTTTTGCTACCATATGCATGCCTATAATATTTGGATATTTTATTTGGATATAACTAGTTTTTGCTACCATATGCATGCCTATAATATTTGGATATTTTATTTGGATATAACTAGTTTTTGCTACCATATGCATGCCTATAATATTTGGATATTTTATTTGGATATAACTAGTTTTTGCTACCATATGCATGCCTATAATATTTGGATATTTTATTTGGATATAACTAGTTTTTGCTACCATATGCATGCCTATAATATTTGGATATTTTATTTGGATATAACTAGCTTTTGCTACCATATGCATGCCTATAATATTTGGATATTTTATTTGGATATAACTAGTTTTTGCTACCATATGCATGCCTATAATATTTGGATATTTTATTTGGATATAACTAGCTTTTGCTACCATATGCATGCCTATAATATTTGGATATTTTATTTGGATATAACTAGTTTTTGCTACCATATGCATGCCTATAATATTTGGATATTTTATTTGGATATAACTAGCTTTTGCTACCATATGCATGCCTATAATATTTGGATATTTTATTTGGATATAACTAGTTTTTGCTACCATATGCATGCCTATAATATTTGGATATTTTATTTGGATATAACTAGCTTTTGCTACCATATGCATGCCTATAATATTTGGATATTTTATTTGGATATAACTAGCTTTTGCTACCATATGCATGCCTATAATATTTGGATATTTTATTTGGATATAACTAGTTTTTGCTACCATATGCATGCCTATAATATTTGGATATTTTATTTGGATATAACTAGCTTTTGCTACCATATGCATGCCTATAATATTTGGATATTTTATTTGGATATAACTAGCTTTTGCTACCATATGCATGCCTATAATATTTGGATATTTTATTTGGATATAACTAGCTTTTGCTACCATATGCATGCCTATAATATTTGGATATTTTATTTGGATATAACTAGCTTTTGCTACCATATGCATGCCTATAATATTTGGATATTTTATTTGGATATAACTAGTTTTTGCTACCATATGCATGCCTATAATATTTGGATATTTTATTTGGATATAAGTAAGTTTTGGCTACCATATGCATGCCTATAATATTTGGATATTATATGCATGCATATGGTAGCAAAAACGTACTTGTATCTGGACTTAACGGACACTTCCATACGCATTTTCTGACCCTGCCCGACTCATTTCTACAGATCGGTTTGTTGAGTTGGGGTTATATATATGAAGCGCTGTCTGTTTATATACAATGTTTGCTATTTGAGAAATATATAAATAAGAAATATAATTTTTTATGTATTTATATATTTTTGTCAGAAATTATTATTATTATTTTTTTAATCGGGGTGGAATTGAAGAACAACAGGTTTGTTTTTGCATATTTTGAAGAACATATGAGTGGTATTGCACATGCAAAACTCACTGACACAATGTTAGTGTGACCTGAATGGTTGCTGGATTTATTTATTTATTCATTTAATTTTTTTTGCTGTTTTCTGGTCCAGCAGGTGAAAATGGTGCATCTGATCACTTAGTAAAGCAGCTACTCACCTCTGCTCAACAAGAAAACCAGGTTTGGATTGTAGTACTAGTCACCCAGATCTTGTTCTGGATCTCAGTTGAGAGAGATTTGCAGCACATACTTCAGTGTAACTCGATCCAGAGTTCAGATTTGTAATGAAGGGTGATTTAAAAGCCGTTGTGTTCTTCAGAAGGAACTATAATCCTTGTACAGTAGCTTATTGTTATTGGGACGCGAGTATGTAAATTGCAGTTAAACATGCTCATCTAGATGGACGGTTCTCAGCCAGAATTTGTTGCAGTGTGTGTAGTCAAAAGTCCGTAATGAAATGAATCCGTGTCTGGCTGTCAAAATGAGCATTTACTCTTGCTTGCCAAGTCCCAGACAAACACTGTGGAGGTGCTGGAAGAGCCGGAGGATGCTGGGAGTTTTCACAAAAGAGCCCAGAAGGGTTTTTTGTTCATACTGAACCTTAAATCTGAGCGTGAAATCAGTGCCATGCTAAAGATGGTGCCGTGTTACAATACTGACCATGGAGTGTGACAGTGAGCAGTGTCATGGGGGTGTACTCTTGTTTTAAAGACTCGTCCGGGCAGAAAAAGGCACCTTAATTAACAGGAAACGGGCTGATGTATCGCACAATAAAACCGCTGTGTGTGTGAGCTGGTTCAGTGTGACCCGCCGTGAGGCTCTTTACTCACTGCCAACTGTGTGTTTCAGTGACATCTTTGACATCGTCTGCAATGATGGCCGAGTTCATTTCAAGTCTTCTTACGTTTAAAAAGGGTCATTCCACACATTTGGGGCATTTGTTTTCCCATTTATAATGTTGTTAAAGTTATTAACAATGAAATAAAATAATATAATATAGGGCTGTGAAACGATTAATCGCATCCAAAATAAAAGTAATATTAAAGTAATTACTTTAATTAATTAATTAAAAGTAGTTACTTATATTTAAGAAATATTTGCTTAAATATACTGTGTATATATTATATAATTTGTATTTTTTTTATATATTTGTTATATATTTATATATTTAAAAATGTGTTATTTAGATATAAAATATATATATATATATATATATATATATATATATATATATATTAATATTTTATATCTAAATAACAAATTTTTCTTAAATATATACATGCATTTGTGTTTATTTATATATACAAAATAATTATGCACAGTACACACACATATATTATGTGAACACAGACTTTTATTTTGGATGCGATTAATGGTTTCACAGCCCTAAAATATAATGTAAATTCATTATTTTATATTTGTATTATACATTTTATATTTTATGTAATAATAATAATTATAATGATGATAAAATATAAATTAAATATAATATAAAAAACTATATTATTTTATAATATTAATAATATAATAATAATAATAATAAGTATAAAAATTTTATATAATATAAATAATGCAAATTATTTATTTATTAAATAATTATGAATTTTATATATAAAATGTTTGCATTTGCATTGTAGAATTATGACGTATCATGATGTGCATTGTTTTGTGAGGTGTGATAATATTTATTTAGTAGTACTGAACAATAGTTATGTAAATGACAGTTCATGTATTAATTTTTTTTCATGATTTTGTAAAATAATAAAAAAATAATCACTTTACAGTTGTTTTTGCAGTTCAGTTTCCGTAAATGATCTGTGTGGATTGGAGAGAGAGTTGTGAATGTGAGATTGTGTTTGTCATGATATGAGAGCTGTGCACAGAGACTGACTCCTGAAATGTTGACAGAAACTGAATCTTTATGCTGGTTTCTGTTTTTGCTGGTCTGTTATATTGCTGTTCAACTGAAACTCTGCTCGTGTCGTTCAGAAAGACTGGCCGTAATATAACCCCCCCCTAAACCTGATCGCCCTCTGTGTGTGAGATTTATTTATATACGGGCACTATTCAGAGAGAAACTGAAGATTCCTGGCTATGTGCACACACACACACACACACACACACACACACACACACACACACACACACACACACACACACACACACACACACACACACACACACACACACACACACACACACACACACACACACACACACACATAAACACACACACATAAACACACACACACACACACACATAAACACACACACACACACTCACATTCACACACACACACACACTCACACACACACACACACACACACACACGCACACACACACACATAAACACATTCACACATAATCACACACACACACACACACACACACTCACACTCACACTCACAATCACACACACACACACACACACACACACACACACACACACATAAACACATTCACATTCACACACACGCACGCACACGCACACGCACACGCACGCACACACACACACGCACACACAGTGTTAATGATCCCCAAGACGGCTGCTGAAGTACACACTTGACCACACGCATGCATGATGACTGTAACTCACTGAAAACAATCCAGTCTTCCCAAGGTTAAACGTTTTCTCTCTCGCCCACACACACACACACACACACACACACACACACACTCTATCAGCACCTGCGTTAGGACATCACAGTCCAGACTTCTGCCTCTGATCTCGACCGCCTGTGTATATTTTTAGCCTGTGAATATCTAAGATCAGTTCCTCCCTTCTTCTTCTTCTTCTTCTTCTGTGTTCTCTGTTTCACTTCTTCTGAAGATCCCTCACACTACACTGTAGTCATTAGTACTTCCTCAACAAACTGATTCATTTGCACACTTCAGTCACACTGACTACATGTCTGAATGTCATTGCATTAGAGAACAAAATGATTTAAAGGTTCTCTTATCACATCATGTTCTGCTAAATAAATAGTAATGTGATGTTTTATAGCATCATGGGAACTTTAGAGGTTTTCTTTTTTTTTAATGAACTTTAGGATTATTTTGTACCATCATATGAACTTCTTTAATGGCATTAATGGTTCTTTTATAACATCATAGAATACTTAAGTGTTTTTAGGACATCATGGGAATTTGTATGGTATTATAGGAACTTAATGGTTTTCTAATGACAACATAGGAACTTTAAGTTCTCTTATCTCGGCAACTTAAAGGTTCTTTTATGACATCAAAGTAACTTAAAGATTCCTTTATGACATCATAGGAACTAAACGATTATTTTATGACTGTATGAATTAAATGTTCTTTTATGACATCATAGGAACTTAAAGGATATTTTATGACTGAATGAACTTCATTCTTTTATGACATCATAGGAACTTAAAGGTTCTTTTATGACATCATAGGAACTTAAAGGTTCTTTTATGACATCTTTTATGACATCATAGGAACTTAAAGGTTCTTTTATGACATCATATGAACTTAAAATGTCCTTTGTCATTATAGGAAATTAAAGGTTCTTTTATGACTGTTGGAAGTTTTTTTTGACATCATTGGAACTTATTGGTCCTCTTAGCAACTTAAAACGTTCTTTTTAAAAAGGCTCTCTTATGTCATCAATCTGTAAAACCCCTTTTGGAACCTTTATTTTTAAGAGTTTAGACACGCAGATGTTGAAAATCAAGCTTTTCTTTTGATGGGACAGCAGAGGTAGTCATTATATTCTACAGTGCAGTGGCGTGTGTGTGTGTGTGTGTGTGTTAAAATGCACCTCACTTTCTTCACATGTCGTTTGCGCTCCATCCTTGCAGCTCGTGTGGAGTGTGTGTATTTTAAAGGTCTCCGTAGCTCTGCCTAAATATAAGCTTTTACAGGCACTGACCCTTCATCAGGCTTCAGTGTGGTCACGTCAGAGCTGCCCTGCTCTTTCTGCACTGATGTACAGCTGTAATTACACGTGAAGCTGCTATTTTCTGTCCTTTGCATTGGGTTTCCATTACCTACAGTTTCTGTCCTGAAGTTATTTAAGTCAGAACTGTAGCTAGTTTTATTTAGAAAGAAATTCTAAAGCTTTTTGCAGCTTTCATAGCGCGCTTTATATACTCTCAGTGGCCTCAAAAAGTATTTAGACACTTAAAATGTCGGAATTGTCATTGCAGAATATCATGAGTTTTATTATTTGCATTTATCATTGTTTTTTTCCTGCTGTTTGTTAACTTTTTCTGTGTAGTTTCTTTGCATGTGGGCATTAATTGCATGCTGCTGCTCCACAGGGCCGTGATGTCATGAAAGATTCATCATATTTCATGCCAAACCAAAGACTTTGTGTTCACCGCAGTATTTCTGGGTCCACCGCAGTTCTGCCAGCAACACATTCACTGTGCTTGCAGGACTGTTAATGAGCAGCAGACGTCAACACTCATTTGCATGCAAACTGCAACCCATTTTACAACCCATGTGATGTATTTCTGAGTAAACCAGATCCAAACGATTCTGATATGTAATATTAATCCCTGTCCTAAAGTCCTAGAATCAAGCCTTGTGTTTTGCTCAGAAATGCATCACCTTACAGAACTTAAACGCATTATACATCCCGTTTCATGGTTTCTTTAAACATAAACTTTTCTCATCTCAAGGGATACATGAACTGATCAAACGCATACCTTACATTCAACATATGTCACTCTGGATGAATGCATCTGCCAAGTTTTGTTTTTTAGTGATGAGTGGACAGGTTAAGAGTGAAAGACAAACTCTCATGCTCTTGGAAAGGAAAAACAAGAACCTAAAGAACAGACCGCACACACACACACACACACACACACACACACACACACACACACACACACACACACACACACACACAGGCCCTAGAAGCATGAGAGGGTGCAGAGAAAGAGAGGGATTGTGAGAGCTGTCAGCGGGCGTAGTGGGAAAGCTGATTCTGGCAGAAAGTGTTGTGTGTCGGCAGCGAGTGGCATCGATCACTGTGCCGTCTCTGTGAGTGCCAGTGCAGAGAGAGAGAGAGAGAGAGAGGGGACGGGCACAGTTGGCAGACACTGAATGTTTGAGAACGGCCTCATGGTTGCCCAGTTGGCAAGATGCCACTGTTTAAACCCAGCTTGCATTTCTGAGCCTGTGCGTGCGGCGGACACGAAACAGGTGCTCGACAAACTGCAGGCTTCAAGAGTATTAATACAGGAAAAGAGGGATGTGTCTGCATGTGAGATGTGTGCGCAATCGCATGCAGTGTGTGTGTGTGTGTGTGTATCTATTTATCTGTCTGTCTGTTTGTCTTATTCTGTGTACCGTTACACCCCTAATATACACACACATATAAACGGAATGTTTGTAAATATAAACTGATATTTCCTACTGACACAGTAAAGCAAAAGATATAAATATCTGGCTTAAAAAAATTTTTTGGGGGGTGAAAATACAGTGACTTTTGCACAGGTCTGTTTTTATATGTGTACACTCACAGTAAAATTATGCTTTTGTAAAATAAAGAAGTTTGTGGAGCGCGCCACAAAAATGAATGGACACTCAGCGTATCGGCTACTAGCTCGTCTGAACTCTGGTTTTGGGTTGGTGCCTTTTTCTGCTTCTTCTGCTCTTTTTCCTGTTGTGGTGGTTAGCAAACAGTGTTGCATTACCGCACGCGCCCCCTTCTGGATTGGAGTGTGAATGGCCTGTGACTGACTGTGTTTGTCGTCTGACTGCATTTTCTGTAAAGCTGCTTTGAAACGATGTGTAAAAGCGATATACAAATAAATGTGAATTGAACTTGCATACAATGACTAAAACTTTATGCACCTTACTGTGATGTCCGTACCGTGACTGTTCGGGACGAATGCATGTACCGTTACACCCCGTATGTATGCATGTATGTATGTATCCATTTATATACATACATACATACATGCATACATACACATCAATTCTTTTTTTATTATTTGTAATAATTTATTTCGTTATTCGCTGCTCCTCGTTTCATATTCAGGGCAAAACCCGACTCAGGGTTCGACTAATCAGGTCTGGCATGTGAATGAATTTTTCTGGGAAAGTGCAGTGTGTGAGAGGCCATGTCATGCGCTCACACACTCAGACAACACACACACATGTCGAGCTTTTGTTGATTGTTTACTGTGTGTGTGTAATTCTCCCCTCACACACACAACAGGGTCTTTGTGTGTGTGTGACCTCCTTTTAGCATTTCCGTACATCGAGGGTCGTTGGTAGAACTTGTTTGGCGCACGTGTGTTAGTTTCCTCCCTGAAGCTGTCAAAACTCTTGTGCTGTTGATCAATGCTGGTTATTTTACTGTGTTTGATTTCCAATGCATCAGTCACTGGTGTTGCTGTCCTGCAGGGTCAGTCACGGGCCTCCTGTCGGCTTGATTTCATTTGGGTTTCTGTCCAAATATGTGTTTTTCCTTTTGATATCTGAAGCACATTAAAACATCTGATGTCTAAAGCCACAACAACTAAAAACAAGTAAGTCACATTCTGTAGTTTTTCACTTGAAGTGATCTTAAAGGGGTGGTTGAATATGATTTGACTTTTCTGTCTTTAGTTAGTGTGTAATGTTGCTGTTTGAGCATAAACAACATCTGCAAAGTTACAACGCTCAAAGTTCAAAGCAAAGAGAGATATTTGCTTTTACATAAATGGGCAATTCCACGCAAAACTGTCACATCCATAACGCCAACACAATGCCATGGTATTTAGTTGGCGTTATGGATGTGACAGTTTTGCGTGGAATTGCCCAAATCGCTTTTTAAGGACTACAACAAACGGCTGGTAGAGACTACATGACATTCCTCCCGGGTTAGTGACATCACCAACCCTAAAATTTGCATAAACCCCTCCCCCTGAACACGATTTATAGATTATCATGACAGAATATGCTAATCAATGACCAGAAGATAATAGGGGTGGCACGGTTCACAAAACCCACGGTTCGGTTCGTATCACGGTTTTAGGGTCACGGTTTTCGGTTCTGTACGGTTCTTGTTGTTGTTTTTTCTTTTAATCTTTAACACTCCAAAAATTTACTTCAGCATATGATATATAGCTGAATTATCTAATTATTAATTAATTTATTTCATAAATGGGGTGTGTTTGCAAAACGCAGCTTCTCATTTCCCGTGGGCTGTGTCGGACAGTTATTTGTCACCACTTTTTGCCAGGGTTGATATTATGTCCCAGCACGGATGTACCAATACAAATAAATAAAACATTTCCAGTTAACTAGCAAAGTATTCGTTTCGTTCGTTTGTTAAATAAGAAGCAATCTAGCGCTGAAATGTGTTTTTTTTAATCAAGTGATCAAAGTGCTCGTTGCCGTTGCGATCAGTGGCGCTGATACAGTGTTCTCGTGGCTCGCGCACACACCGCAGCGGCCGCACATTCTTCACTCAGACGCGCGCTTCAGTCCGTTGAGGAGACTCTAGGCTACTCTATTCGTTCCGATGAAATCACAAAACAAAATTCATACAAATCTGTCCCTGCTTGATATACAACCGCTGATAAACATAATCGGTTTTGATGAAAAAGAAAAATATATACGAGTGCAGATTAGAACTCAGAACCTTTGACACGCTTGGCAAGTTCTGCCACTGGACCATTAAAGTACATACCGGTACGTGGAACAGTCGATCTATGTAGCCTATTTATTCACGTGAAAAAAAAAAACATATAGCCTAGTGGAGTTGATCTCATTAAATGTCTAAGTAAACCCAGTGTACTATTTAAATCGATTGCTGGACATTGTAATGTTATTCTACATTTGTCTGATTTATGATTTAGCATTGTATTAGCAGTAGCACGGGCACAAGGCTACATTGCGCATGCGTCGAACCGTGCGAACCGCGCGACGCACACACGCACCGAACCGAGACAAGCGAACCGAACGGTTCGGATGTTTTTTCATGTACCGTGCCACCCCTAGAAGATAACTACACATAAGCTACATAAATTCATCAACTAACCATTCAGAAACGTCCTGTTGCTTCTACATGTTGTCACTTCTTCTTGAGTCTCTCCATCATTCTCTGACTCCGGTTTGAACATAAAAGGCTAAAAGTGAAATTTTCAGTGCGTGTGTGTGTGTGAGTCCAAGCTGTTGAAGCTCCGCCCCCTGTGCCGGGAGCAGCAGCTCATTTGCATTTAAAGGAACACACACAAAACGGTGCGTTTTTGCTCATACTCAAAAATGTACAACTTTAACATGCTATATAAAAATATCTGTGAGGTATTTTGAGCTACAACTTCACACACACACTCTGGGGACATCAGATACTTATTTTACATCTTGTGAAAAGGGCATTATACCACCCCTTTAAAACTTTAGTCCAGGTTTCTTATTTTTGTCTGATGCTTCCACCATGTCAACCAATGTCATGTTGCCAATGTTCATTTACTACTCTTTCACAATTTTTATTAAGATAAAATCAGTTGAAATTAACAGGAATTAACACTTTCTCAACAGGAATTAATAGAAATTTGGAATGGAAAGTATGAATACTTGTGATGGAGTATTTTCAGATTGTAAAAAATATATAATTTTGCACACTTAGTATTTCTATAACTGTGAATACTATGTATATCTTTAGAAATAAACAATGGCCAGAGACCATAAACATTGGGTTGTATTTGATGCAACACTCATAATTAAATATATATATGTTATTTAAATATAGAATGAATGCAATGTAAAGCGAAATGTACTTTTATTATTAAAGAAAAATGCGCTATGCAATAACTCATTAAACAATGTGATATTCGATATGCGATACGATAATGCTTAAAGTGTGTAAAATAACACTTATATTATATTTAAAATTATATAACCTACATACGTGTTTCTCAGTCTTTTTGTGACACGAAAACATCCCTACAACTTCTGAAAGTGAACATCAGTGTTTTACTGTGGCGTAAGAAGTGTTATTTTAACATCAGTGTAAACCACGGGGTTTAGGGGTTCAGGTTATCCTACATTAGGGTTATTTAACAACAGAAACTGAATAATCAAACGCAAAAATAAAACACTGTATGAATGAAATATATCCTGATTCTTATTAAAGCTACTAAAGTCATTCAGCCAAGAGCTGTGAGTGATTTTCTCTTCGTCTTTTGTTCATGACCCGTTATTGCAAGCCGTTGTGATATGCATATCACGATATATACATTTGCGATATTTCGATAATTTCGATATATTGTGCAGCCCTAATTTTATTTTATTTTATTTGTTGAAAAGTGTGTTCCAGTGATTTTCCTCTCTTAAAGCGCTGTCTCCTGTTAAATCTCTGCTCTAAGGATCCGATAAGTTTCCTCCCTCTCATGTCATAAGCTTTTCTCTCTCGGATCAGAATGAAAGAAATGAAACGGATGAATCTGAAGAGCCGGTATAAGCCGAGCACTGCGACTTGTGTTCTGTCTTTGCTTGGGGCCGTTTAGTGTTTCCTGTGATCTTCACATGTTGACTTTCCTGGATCTTATTACATTCCTCTCTCTTCACTTCATTTGTTTTCTTTTGTCTTTCAATCTCTCTCTGCTCTTCTTCTCCACGGAGCACATATGGAGATCATTTGTTGGAATTTAGAAACACCTGTCAGGATATGCCTGCTTATGAACCATCAATACTAATGCATGTTTTATTATGACATTTAAAATCAGACAAGTGTTATGTTGATTTTACATGCATACATTTTTATGAAAAAAATCAAGTTTTGCACATCTCTGTAAGGAGGTTGCGTCTTAAATGACCAATCAGTGTGAAAACCTACCCTGGAAATCCAGAGTTCTCGCGAGAGCACAAGTTGAATTTGCTCAACGAGTTACTCTGGTGTCGAGTAATGATGCTCATTAAATATGCCCTTGTATCTGAGCTGCACCAATCACATCGGGTTATCTGATATAGGCGGGCCAGAGGCGAGCTAAACAGAAGACGACAGCGCTGTGACGTCGAAGTCATTAGTAAACATTGCAAGATGGCTATGGAGGAACACCAGTTGTTTGAAACGGCTTTGGCCGCTACAATGATCGAGTTAGACTTGGATTTTTATCTAAAACAGGAACAGAAGACGGCGCTCGAATCGGTCCTTTGCAAGAAGTGCGTTTTTGCTGTTTTGCCGACCGGATACGGTAAGAGTCTAATCTACCAGTTAGCTCCGCTGGTAGCTAAGCGCATAGATATCATATAAGGCTATCAATAAAGGCTAGATGTCTCGTCCGCGCTGCTGGCCAATAGAGGTCGACGTCCGCACACGGCGGCCATCTTGCCACAGGGAGCTCGCTCACTCGTAACATTGTGTTGTAATGGTGCATGCACTTTTAAATAACCATAACTTGCTAAATTTTCTACCGATTTTCAAACGGTTTGGTTTGTTATAAACGTCAGAGATGTAGTTATGACACTGCATACATATGAATAATTATAACATACATGTTAAAGCATTCAGAATTATAGCCACGTTAATAACGTTTGTAAGAAACCAAACCGTTTGTAAATCCGTCAAGATTTCAGCGAGATAAGAGGATTTGTGTTCGTGCTGATCACTCACCTTACTTCAGATACCACAGAGCTCGCCAGAAAGCTTCCCTGTGACAAGATGGCCGCCGGTGTGATGCCGTTCGAGACTCCGCCTTAAGACATCTAGCCTTATATGGATATCTATAGCTAAGCGTATATGGGGCTTGTTGTGATTGGTCGTAGTGTTATCCAATTGCATGCAGCGAGATTTTCAAATGCATGCTTGGTGCCGCCCCTCGAGCTGGCCGATTTCCATTAGTCGACGCCAGACCATTAATCTTTCAGATTTAGGTCTGTATTTCCAGGCTAGTGGAAACTCTAGATGATTTTAAATATGAGTTGTCATGAAAATCATTATATCGGGTGTCATTTTTCTGTCCTGCGGTTTAGTTGTCATTTCAGAAGCATGTGTCGTGACCTCATGATGTCTGACTTCACTTCCCTGTGGCGTAGATATCAGTTCAGGGGAATTTCTGACAAATCAACCGGTCCAGTTTAGTCATATCTAGGTTATTGATCTTGAACTGTGGTTTCTCTGTTTTTAATCACCTGAATCTGAGTTCAAGGACACAGGACGTGCTGTTTTTACCACACGGGACAGTGAGCACATGCTATGCTAACCGGCCGCCGCTGATAGCGAGCGAGAGGGATGTTTTGGCTTTATCTCACTGATGCTAATTTTGGTCGCTTGTCATCGTGTTCCTCTTCTCTCCTTCCAAGAGCTGCTGTTCTGCCTGAAGCTCGGCTCACTTGATATGAATGTTACGCTAACGCTTCACTGCTCTTTACTCGCTGCAAAGCGTCTTCGAACTATGAATGAAATACTACAGTTAAAGAAGTTCATCCATAAAGGCACACACTTGGGCTGCATGATATTGGAAAAACTGACATTGCAATATTTAGTTTTTCTGCAATATACATTGCAATATGAAAAAATACAGGAGTTTTCACCAGATGACTTGAATTGCTCTATTCTTGAATCTTCTGGGTGATTTTTGTACATCTGTATATAGAAAATAAAAATAATGGTAACACTTTACAATAAGGTTTCATTAGTTAACATTAGTTACCTACATTAGTTAACATGAACTAAGAATGAACTGGACTTCTACAGCATTTATTAATCTTTGTTAATGCTAATTTCAATATTTACTAATACATTATTAAAATCAAAAGTTGTATTAGTTAATGCACTGTGAAGTAACATGAACAAACAATGAACAGCTCTATTTTTATTAAGTAACGTTAACAAAGATTAACAAATATAGTAACACATGTATGATGGTTATGTATCATGGTTAGTTCATGTTAGTTAATACATTAACTAATGTTAACACACACACACACACACACACACACACACACACACACACACACACACACACACACATACACACACACACACACATACATATATACATACATTATATCATCATAATATCATAATTTTTTTTTTAAATAAAATATTAAACAAAATCAGAAATGTAATTTAATAAAAAAATATATATTTTATAGTACAGCTGTAAAAGTACTATTATTTACTTCTTAAAATCTTTATTTTCAAACAATAAACAATCCAGCTTTTATTTTGGTGGTTTTCTGGCAAATAAATAAATGCAATTTCATATGAATGAAAACAGTGCCAGACTTCACTCTGAAACCAGCAGTTGCATATATGTATTTAATTAACTCACAGCCTTTGTGATTTGATGATCACACTTAGCCATATCTCAGCTAATCTGTCATCATTGTATCAAAAATTATTTAAGTTTTGCAATATATTTTTATTACTGTAAATAGTTTAGACGAGCATGAAAATGGTAATGTATGGACCATGGGACTGTGTATATTTAAAATTGCATGTAAGCTGCTGTTTTGTTCATTGTATGGAAATGAGCAGTGTGAATGTGATATGCATATTCATTCGTTGTTGTTGTGGTCAAAGTAAACACTTGATGTCACTCTTAATAAAGCCTGTTACCGCTAAATGATGACAGTTTGAACATGCTAAATTTCTCCATTTCATTGGCTGTGATTGTCTCAGATGTGGAGCTCGTACTTCGACTGACAGCTGTCTGTTCTTCCTTTTCTCTCATTCGTTCTCACAGAGGAAACATCACGCTGCCGAAGATCCCGGAGTCCAACATGGCTCTGAGCGTGTTGGGAGTATTTCTCGGATTGCTTCTGGAAGTTTCCACACACGGCCCCTCCAGCGTTCCCAGGAGCTCATGGAAGCAGGATGGTGAGTGAAGGGTTAATTTAGTTTTTCTTGTCAAAAATGTAATGGGTGTCAAACGTCTGCTGGCACTACGTGTGTGTTTGCTGATGCTATGTGTGTTAGAAAAGCCACACATCAAACTTCCTGTGATGGTGAAACCTCTAAACTTCTAAACTTCTAAACTGTGTGTGTATTTATACTGTATACATGTGTATACCATATATATATGTATGTGAGATATACATACACACACACACACACACACACACACACACACACACACACACACACACAATGTCACTGATTTGTGGATTTATCTTAAAGAAATGAATACTTTTATTCAGCAAGGATACGTTTAATTGATCATAAATTACAATAAAGACATGTATAATGTTACAAAATATTTTATTCTCAATTCTATTCTATATCAAATAAATTTTGTTCTTTTTGAAAAAATGGGTCAAGGTTGCCACAAAAATATTCCGCAGCACAACCTTGATGATAATAATAATAAATGTGTATTGAGCATCAAATCAGCTTATTAGAATGATTTCTGAAGGATCATGTGACACTGAAGACTGGAGTAATGATGCTGAAAATTCAGCTTTGATCACAGGAATAAATTACATTTTAAAATATTTTTTAATTTGTTGTAATATTTCACAATATTACAGTTTTTGATCAGATAAATGCAGCGTTGGTGAACATAAGAGACATAAGAGAAAAACGTTAAAACATTTCATCCCCAAAGTTTTCAACAGTTATATATGTAAATTATATATATATAGAGAGAGAGAGTTTAGAAGCATGTTTCACCATCACAGGAAGTTCGATGTGTGGCTTTTCTAACACAAATAGCATCAGCACACACTGCATCAGCACACACACACTGCTGCGCCTGCAGACGCCCGGCCGCTGGAGACCTGAGAGCCGCAAGTATGTCGCGTAAACTCGCTCGCATGCACACACCAAACTGGCTGCCATACACAACCTGAAGTGTGCCAGTGACACATAAATCACTATCTTTGAATGCTCATGCTCAAATATACATGTAGTGTATAAATATCCCTTACTAAACATAAAGTGTTCAAGAATTACAGCCATTGCACTTTGTCTTGGTCGTTTGTGTCCTCCAGAAGAAGCTATTGTAATCAAAATGTACCCTTTTTACTTTCTTAAAGGGGACCTCTGATGCCCTTTTGTCTAGATGTTGTTTCTGGGCTGTACTAAAATAGATTTTCATGCTTGAATGTTCAAAAAACACATTATTTGTCCATTGTTGCAGCTCCTCTCGTCCCAGTCTGTCAGTAACGCTCTGTTTACTTCCTGTCTCTATGAAGCCCCTCCTTCTGAAAAGCACACTGTGCTCTGATTGGTCGGCTGGAGCAGTGTGTTGTGATTGGTCAAGCGCTTCGACTCTGTTTGGGAAATGTCCCGCCTCTCACCATAACATGAGTTTTAACACACTACTAACTAACTCGACCCGGCCCCGCCCCTTTATTCTGCGTATTAATTATTTAAATGAGGAGTATTGTGACGGGTTTGTTCGTTTCAGGGAGTTCAGAAACACTGACACTAATATAGAGAAGAACTCTTTGTAACTTTGCAGAGCTTTTTCATGCTCAAACAGCAACATTACACACTGAAGAACATGAACATATATAACAAGTTTAATAGGACCCCTTTAATGCACATAATTTAATGCTGATTAATGTTAATTTAATGGCAAAAAAGGAGCATTTTAAAAAGAAGCATTAGCAATTGGGCTGTGGAGCGGATTCAACCACAACCAGCTGGAGAATTATATTTTTACTGTTTAATATACTCTTTTGAAAGTTTATTCAGTTTTAAAATGTGCAATGTATTCATTCAGCAGACGTAAAGAGATTCCAGAAAATATAATTTCTTTTCCAGCCGTTTTTCTCCTTGAATTTTTCCATCTTAGTCAGATATGTCTCCTATTTATTTCCAGTATCCAGATCTCGGCCAGTACCCACAAATCCCATCTGATGGTTTGCTAATGTGTGTGTGTTCCTG
The DNA here is from genome assembly GCA_021554675.1 of Leuciscus idus. NCBI lineage: Eukaryota > Metazoa > Chordata > Actinopteri > Cypriniformes > Leuciscidae > Leuciscus > Leuciscus idus. The sequence goes on along the minus strand of CM038632.1, from coordinate 33,191,010 downwards.
TAGATGTGAACCTGCTTGAGTTCTGGGAGCCGGATGTGTTCAACTACACGACTCTCCTGCTGAGCGAGGACAGAGGTGTGCTGTACGTGGGCGCTCGAGAGGTCGTCTACCAACTCAACATGAACAATGTGTCAATCAAGAGCAACCAGGTGACAATTATTCCTGCCTGCCATCTCTTCTAAAGACTCTTTATGTTGGTCACACACAGTGCTCTGTTAGCAGACAGTGTTGTGATGTTGTATTGACTGTGGTCTCTTTCAGCTGATGTGGAAAGTTCCAGAGAACGACATGTCGATGTGTATTTTAAAGGGGAAATCCAAAGAGGTAATGTGGAAAAATGTCTTCCATCTGAATATTTCAGCACTGATGGTGGAATCTTTGTAAATATTTGATCCAGAGCATGAACAGTTTTTTTTGTGCTTGTGTGATAGACGGACTGTCGAAACTACATTCGAGTTTTGCAAGTCCTGGATGAAGACAATCTGTATGTTTGCGGGACTCACGCGTTTCAGCCTCTCTGTGATTATCTGGTGCGTACAACTCTTAATATTCACTAATTAAACCTTCAAAACATCAGCCGAGCTTGCCAGCAAACACTCAAGTTTTTAAATCGGGCCACAGTAAGCGTCCACTTTTTATCAGCATCGGTTCCGGGAGTGTTTTTTCCATCTATTTTCTCCAAATGGATTTTGAGAAATTCTTCAATAAAGTGTTTTTAAGTTTTGAACCAGCTCGCAGATAAATAACATTACTAATATTTCGAATAACATTTGAGGCAAAGAAATATTTGAACATTTTGGGGAAAAGAGGCTTTGTGAGCATCCTTTATGAAGGAATGAGCTACTCTGCGCATAAAGCATTACAGTATTACGGCCACAAATATAATAACACTGAGAATTATTAAATGCAGCTATTAAATAAGGGTTTAAATGCCACTAAAAAAAAGGTTTAAATGCCACTAATATATGGCTTCTACAGAAGCATATCAAATCATTCTCAAACTTCTCAAAAATTACATTTGCATTACTATTACTCTTTGGATAACGATCCAGTGATATTTAGTATTATTTTATATATACAGTATGTATGTGTGTGTATGTATAATTTGCAAATGCGAATTTGCGAGTCAAGTCAAGTCAAGTCAAGTTTATTTGTATAGCGCTTTTCACAATACAGATTGTATCAAAGCAGCTTCACAGTATTAAATTAAAATAATACAACAAAGTTTGTTTCAAGAGGAATTTATTGATTGATAAAATTAAATTAAATATCCCCAAAATATCCCCAACTGAGCAAGCCAAAGGCAACAGTGGCAAGGAACCGAAAAACTTCATCAAGTGACCTAATGGTGTCCTAAAACTCCATCAGGTGACCTAATGGAGAAAAAAAAACCTTGGGAGAACCCAGGCTCAGTCGGGGGCCAGTTCTCCTCTGGCATTTATGAGCTAGAGGCCGGATTGTAGTTTGAACTGTAGGATTATATGAATGCCTGGCTGAAGAGATGCGACTTTAATCTAGTTTTAAACTGGGAGAGCGAGTCTGAGCAACGAACAGTATCAGGAAGACTATTCCAGAGTTTTGGAGCCAAATGTGAGAATGCTCTCCCTCCTTTGGTGGTTCTGGATATCCTAGGTATGACCAAAAGCCTTGAATTTAGTGATCTTAAAGAGCGCGATGGATTATAGGGTGATAAAAGATCCGTTAAATAGACTGGAGCTAAGCCGTTTAGGGCTTTATAGGTCAGTAGCAATACCTTGTAATTAATACGGAACTTTATAGGTAACCAATGCAGTGATGATAAAATCGGTGTTATATGATCATATTTTCTTGATCTAGTAAGAACTCTAGCGGCGGCATTTTGGACTAACTGTAGCTTGTTTATTGAGGATGCAGGACAACCAGCTAGTAAAGCATTACAGTAATCCAGTCTAGCGAGTGTGACTCACAACTGAATCCTTGATTTGATATAACGATTCACACACCAAAATGAGACAATATACGAGAACTTCATTATGGTTTTAGTTATCAATAGCAACATTGCTGGGATCTTTACTTGTGGAAACTCAGCTCTTCCGCTTTATATAGTTTTAAACACAAAAGTATTATCATCAATTTCAATATGTGTGACATTTTGGTTTCTCTATATTGTCAGAACTTCCCTGATATTTTGATAACAATGCTCCTGTTAATACATGTCTGAGTTTTAATTCAATAGTTTCCTCTTTTTGTTGCCATAAAGACAGACAACAGGGTCATGTGACTGTAGTGTGAACGCATTTGGCTGACACTTTTATCCAAACTGACTTGCATTGCATTCAAGGTCTACATATATGATGCTTTATATCTGTTCCATTTCTTATTTTACTTTTACATAATAATGTTCTGATGTCTCTTACCGGCTCATTTCTCTTTAGTCTCTGGAGAATTTCAGTTTGCACAACAGACCAGAGGATGGCAGGGGGAAATGCTCCTTTGACCCGGGCCAAAGTTTCACTACCGTAATGGTTGGTAAGTTCACCTGTAGTTTCTGCAGGACAGCCTCAGTGTTTCTTCTGGTATTCTTCATATCCTCATATTTCCAGTAGTAGTGTGTTAACTGCTTGTGTTTTTCCTGTTCAGATGGCGAGTTGTACTCGGGAACCGCTTATAACTTCCTGGGGAGTGAGCCGATCATCTCTCGATCTTCTCCGTCTCAGAGTTTACTGCGCACAGAGTATTCCACGTCCTGGCTCAACGGTACGTGCAAATGTTTCCATTACAGTAGACAGTAGTATAAAATAATAAACTGTATAAGTACATATAGGGCCCTATTTTAACGATCTAAGAGCATGGTCTAAAGCGCACGGCGCAAGTTCACTTAGGGCGTGTCCGAATCCACTTTTGCTAGTTTAACGACGGGAAAATGGTCGCCGCTCCCGGCGCATGGTCTAAAATGGTTGTCCCTATTCTCTTAATGAGTAATGGGTGTGTTTTGGGATTTACGTGCGTTAAACCAATCAGAGTCTCCTCTCCCATTCCCTTTAAATGTCAGTTGCGCTCGTGCCATGGCGGATTCACTATTTACATGACGGAATATGATAGTGGAAAGACCGAACGCGTCTCCAGAGCGCAAACGGATCTGCTCGTGCGCGAGGTAAAAGTGTGCAAGCAGAACATCTACGGGACAAGCCGGATTCACCATATCTTTATGTACACAATAATAATCTTTTACATTGTAATCCTTTTATTTTAAATATTTGTCATGTGTGTGTGCTGCTGTGCGTCCCTGTGTGTGTAATAAGCAGAGTGTACGCGCGTTGTGGACCCGCCTATAGGTGCACATTACTAACACGCTCATTAAATAACAAAAAAAATACTGCGCCATTGACTTTAGAGCAGGGTTCAGTCGGTCACTGGCTCAGTATATTTCTGTTCCTCAAAATAGCAACGGTCCAACAATGCGCCAGAACACACACCTCGTTCTCAGACCAGCAGCCCATGGGCACACAGATGGGCGCAAATGCATTTGCTATTTCAACAACGAGGCGCCGGATGTAAAAATGAAAACTGCGTCGGGCTGAAACTAGCAAAAACTCGCGCTTGACACTGCATTGCACCGGGTGTAAGATAGGGCCCACAGAATATACAAGTAGGCATAGAGAACAGTCAAATAAGAGTTATATGTAGACTCAAAGCACATTGGCGTAGGATGTAGTAGTTGTAGTAGTAGTGCTGCTTAATATTGTTGTGGAAATCATGATGCATATTATTTTTCAGGATTCTTTGATGAATAGAAAGTCCAATGAACAGCATTTAGTGGCATTTATTAATTAAATTGATCAAAGCATTTATTAAATAGAATCTTTTGTAACATCATAAATGTCTTCACTGTCACTTTTGATCAATTTAATGCATCCTTGACGAATAAAAGTTCTAATTTCTCTCTTTTTTTATCTTACCACAAATGGTAAGATCATGGTTTAACTTAATAATACTAATAAAAATGACAAAAGCACAATAAAAAAAAAAACATTAAACTAATATTAAAACGAAAACTGATATAAAAGCTAATTCAGAATAATAATAAAAACTATAACAGTATATAAATGATCCTACAATAACACTGCTCAGTTGTGACTGGTTCTGGTTCCCTGTGCAGAGCCCAGTTTCGTCTTTGCCGATGTGATCCGGGAAGGGCAGAACAGCCCGGATGGAGACGACGATAAGATCTACTACTTCTTCACAGAGGTTTCGGTGGAGTACGAGTTCTTCGGCAAGCTGCTGATCCCCAGGATCGCTCGTGTTTGTAAGGTGAGATCAGCCCTGTTCTAACTCTTATCTCCATCTCCATTCCTTCATCTTCAATTTCGTTTCCAATGAAGGCATAAAAATGTATTTGTTCCGCATGTTTAGGGTGTTTTCCTCAGTAAAAATCATCAAACTTCCCTCTTTGTCACTTAAGATGGATGTTTCCATCTCATCATCTTATCTAGATCTCTCATTTTTTGACATCTTGCTTTCAGTTTCTCTGTTTACTGCTAGAGAATCAACATTTGATCATGTGTCATTTTCGTCACATAAAAACTATTCAGAGCTGAAGATTTCTCAAAGATATTCTCGCAAGCCATTTTCTTTGTTCATCCGGATGTAATAATTACCAAATATTTCAGACATAATTAAAAAACACAGTAAATATTTTTCTATTATATATTATACACTACCGTACTAAAGTTTTGAACAAGTAAAAAAATTTTTATGTTTTTGATTAAAGTCTCTTCTGCTCACCAAAGCTGCAATTATTTGATCAAAAATACAGTAAAAACAATAATATTGTGAAATATTATTACAATTTAAAATAGCTGATTTGTATTTGAATATATTGTAAAGTGTAATTTATTCTAGTGATCAAAGCTGAATTTTCAGCATCGTTACTCCAGTCTTCAGTGTCACATGATCCTTCAGAAATCAATCGACAACTAATTTCTTCATTTTAACGTCCTGCTATAAACAAAACACCTGATGAGCTGATGCAATAAAACTTCACCTCGACACAAAGTGTGTGTGATTACAGAAGTCTTTCAGTGCTTGAGGCTATTGTTACTTTTACTTCCAGTTTTACTTCCAGTTGTAATGAAATATTTACTTTATGTAAATGACACCATGCAGATGTACCATTTTATAAAAAAAATTCCGGTTACACTTTATTTTAAGGTGTCATTGTTACAGTGTAATTATATATTTAAGTACTGAGTAATATTAATGAACTACATGTACTTACTATAGGGTTAGGGTAGGATTAGGCTTTGGTTGAGGGTTAGTTGCATGTAATTATGCATAATTTACTGTTAATACTATGTAACATATGTAACAAGGACACTGTCAAATAAAGTGTTACCCATTTTTCTATAAAGTGTGTCCCGTCTCTCGCTATAACAGGGTGATCTGGGAGGCCAGCGCACTCTGCAGAAGAAGTGGACGTCGTTTCTGAAGGCTAAACTGGTTTGCTCAATGCCCGAGCTCAACTTTGTCTTCAACGTGGTTCATGACGTGTTCATTCTGAAAGCCCCTCACTGGAGAGACACCGTCATCTATGGGGTCTTCACATCTCAGTGGTGAGGTTTGGCACATTTGTTAATAGTTAAAGAGCAAACATTAAACCCACAGTGCTAAATGAGCGTGTGTGGCGTGTAAAACGTGCTTCATCACGTCAAGCGTGCTTGTTCCAGTTTGGCTTGATTCATCCGAGTATGTGTGTGAGTCATAACATCACCTGGATCTGAGTAATGGGAATAATGCAAAACAAAAGCGGTAAGAAGAAGTGGCAAGACTGGATTTTTGTGAATGCATTTCTTGTTTGTCTGTGTTTCAGGGGGAATGTCGGCCTGTCCGCGGTGTGTGCGTATAACATGAGCTCAGTGCATGAGGTCTTCTCCAAAGGGAAGTACATGCAGAAGGCCACGGTGGAACAGTCCCATACCAAGTGGGTCCGATTTAACGGGATCACCCCGTTTCCCAGACCCGGAGCGGTTAGTATTCGCCCAAAACATGGGTTTCAATGGTACATGTCTGCTCACATGAGCCTTTTAAAGGGTTTAAAGGGACCCGATTTAAAGGGTTTTGTGAAGGAGTTCAGTTTAAAGGGTGCTGTGAAAGAGAGTTAGTCATGGAAATGAAATATTAAATATTAAATAAATGATAATGAAATGATAATGAAATAAAATAAAATAAAACAATAAAATAAAATAATAAAATATTAAATAAAATATTAAATAAAATAATTAAAAATAATAATGAACTACATGCAAATAATAAAATAAGACACACACGTCAAATATTTATTGCTAACTTTGAGTTACAATTTTATATATATGTTTGAATAATTTATGGTACAAACCTATTTATTGTGGTATATTATATATATATATATATATATATATATATACATATATATACATATACATATACATACATACATATATGTATGTATGTATGTATGTATGTGTATGTGTGTGTGTGTGTGTGTGTGTGTGTGTGTGTGTGTGTGTGTGTGTGTGTACACCACAATAAATAGGTTTGTACCATAAATTATTCAAACATATATATAAAATTGTAACTCAAAGTTAGCAATAAATATTTGACATAAGGAGAAACTAACATTTGTCAATTATTAAGAGTCAAGCTAAGAACATCACCTATTAATTGCTCTATCACTAATCATTTGATTTGATCGTTATCTGTTTCAGTGCATCACTAACCTGAACCGCATGCAGAACATCAACTCGTCCCTCCAGCTGCCCGATAAGACTCTGCAGTTCGTGCGGGACCACCCGCTGCTGGAGGACCCTGTGCTGCCCATCGGTAACGGCCCGCGCCTCATCACCAAAGACGTCAACTACACACAGATCGCTGTGGAGAGAGTCCTGGCCCTCGATGGAAACCTCTACGATGTGATCTTCACCGCCACCGGTGAGTGAGTGCGGTGCAAAGATGCGAAAACCACAGGATGTGAAAGTCTGGTTTTGATTTGTTTCTTTACACCAGGGTTTCACAAACGGGAAATATGATGGTAAAGTTAAAATGAATAGATGGAGCTGCGAGATCATCGTGACATGATCCGCTGGATCCAGCGTCTCTGTTCATGCATTCAGGAACACAACGTGTGCTAGCTTTACTTTATTTCCAACATTTTTGTTCAGTTTGCTGCATCTCAGCAGAACTCCGCCAAAATAAAAGCTTGAGGATTTGATTTTTTTTTTTGAAGAATTTAATACATAGATATTATTAGCAACTTGTAGTGTAAATAAAGCATTATGATCATTATCAAATATTCATTTTTCATTTTTTTATTTACAATTCTAGTTTAAAACAGTATTTATCTTTATAATTAATTAAAATATAATAAAATAAGAATTATTTTAATAATAAGAATTCATCAATGGATTAATAATAGTAAAAATTATAGAATAATAAAATAGTATTAATAATATAGCATTATAATATAGTATAGTATTATATAATATATATAAAAAGAAATTATGATGATAATAATAATTTATTATAAATAATAATAATACTCATTATTTTAATAATAACTTAATTAAATTAAAAGTATTAAAATAACAAAAAATTATAATAATAAAATGTTATTATTCATAAAATTTATATATAATAATACAGATAATAATGTGTTATACAGATAATAATTATGATAATAATTATATATTATATCAATAATAATAATAATAATTATTATTATTATTATTATTATTTATATACAAATTATAATATTATTATTAATATTATTTATTTTGATTGGGTTCCTAAAACACCAGTGTGAATGTAATGTGGACTGAGACACTATCACATCTAAAAAGAGATTCGAGTCTACTTTAAATTTCAGCTACAAAGTCAAAACTAACAATAATTTATTAAAGATTAAATATTTTATCAGTTTACTTGCATGTCATGAGACCATTAACCGACATCAAAGCATGAACGTGCAAATTGTTGGAATATTAACTTCAAATCTGAAGTAGAAAGGTTTGAGTTGGTGAAGTTGTGTTTCCGGTGTGGTGATGGTGATGGTGATGGTGATGGTGATGGTGATGGTGATATCCTGTTGTTGATGTGTTCTCAGATAAAGGTTTCCTGCATAAGTCTCTGGTGTTGGAGGGAGAGGTTCACACGGTGGAGGAGATCCAGTTGCTGAAGAACTCTGAGCCAATCAAAACGCTGTTACTCTCCACACGGGCGGTACGAACAGCTCAGATTCATCTTATCAGCCGTGTGGCCGTTTGAGAGATGAATCATGGGAAATCAAATCCACAAAAACACACTTTATTCACTGTTATTCCACAGCAGGGAGGAAGTTTCCATACGGTGGAGACAGACAGTCTGTACAGACTCTGTTCCTCTTCCAGCAGCAAATCATCTACAGTTTCTCATTCTCACACACAGACAATAAATATATAAGGGAATGAAAAATGGCTGCAGGAATATTAATCATAATTTATATATATATATGTATATGTATATGTATATATGTATATATATATATATTATTTCTGCAAGTATTTCTCAATATATATGAAATATACTTTATATTTTAGAATCAGATGAATAATCATATTTTGTTTTAATTTTATATAATTTATTTTAAAAAAAATATATATATATTTTTTTTTTTACAATTGTATTATTTAATATCCATGCTTGCATATTTGTCCTGAAAAGATTTGTGCCAGAGGAATCATAATTTATATTATTTATATCATAGTCTATCATTAATTTCTCATAATCATATTTATATTATTTTGTATTATCATGTATTATATTATTATATATTTTTATTTCTGCAAGTACTTGATATATAATTTTAGAGTCAGAGGAATCGTCATAATTTATTTTTATATATCATTCTTTAAAAATAATTTGATATACATTTTTTAAATTTTATTATATAATATCCATACTTGCATATTTGCTCTGAAATGACTTTAGAGGAATCATAATCATAGTTTCATTGTAGTTTCCAGGTAGATTCTAAAATTATAGAAGTGGATCGCAGTACAAATCTAGTTAAAAATAATCTCTCTGTTTTTCACGTCACGAACACAAGAAACATTTTAATTTATAAGCACAAATATAACCATACAGTCTAATAAACAGCAATATTTATACCTATTTATATTTTTATTGTATAATTTTATATCTCAAACACATTTTTGAGTGAATCATTGATTGCCTGTTTTGCAGGCCCAGTTCCTGTACGCTGGCTCTGACTCGGGTGTGGTTCAGTGTCCCACAGCGTTCTGTGAGAAGTACCTGTCCTGTGTGGACTGTGTTCTGGCCCGGGACCCGTACTGCGCCTGGGACGCGCGCTCAACTTCCTGCATTAATATTTTCCGGGGTGATGCTCAACAACGGTGAGAAATGAGAACTAACCGCCTCATGGTGACCGACAGCACGTCTGTCATGTTGACATGGAGGATTTTAGTCTTTAACTTCTCAAATATGTGCAGACACTGCGTCTCTGCGCCGGCTTTAAGAGGAACACATTATGATGTAATTGTGTCTTATCTGTTCATAATTTGTTTAAATATTTTTGAATATGTTTTCTGGAATATGTTAGCCAGACGGCATTATCATCTTTAATCACATGTGTCTATATTTACTCTGAGCTGCGTGTGTGTTACAGGAAGCTGATTCAGAGCCTCAAAGGGGATGCTGGGATGTGCCCTCCAGGTGTGTAATGTACAATGTCATTTGTATTAAATTAGACTCTGTAAAGAAGCTCAAATGGTCCAGGTTTAGTGCCTGTTTTAGTTTTTATTTTCTTGTTTTTTGTTGCTGTCTGTACACTAGCTGACACAGAGCAACAAAACCAGAGTATATAAGACCATTGTCACTGTATATCTGATGATTATACAGCCGTGTAAACACCACACACACCAGGGAAGTTTAACGGATAAGACGTTTAACGGCTATAGGCATATTTAATAACAGTTTCGATATATGTGCATATATATATATATATATATATATATATATATATATATAAAATGTAGTTTCATTTCTTATAGTATTTCTCAGTGCCTTCTAATATATTTAATTAGATTTCTAAATATTGTAATATACTTCAGAATTTTACAGTCACAGGAATTATCATCATTTATTTTTATATCATTTTTTTTTTATAATTATTATTTGTATTTATTTGTATATAATTAAATATATTATAATTTATAATATAGTATATTTATATATATTATAAATATATTATAAATATTTTATATCTAAATATACTTTTTCTATTTCTCAGTGCATTATAATGCAATGTATAATATATTATAATGGACTTTATAATTTTAGAGTCGGATGAATTATCATAATTTTTTTGTTATTTATATAATTAATTTTTTATTTTAATAATTTTATTATGCAATATCCGTAGTTGCATATTTGTTCTTAAATAACTTAAGAGGAATCATAATCATAGTGTATATATATATATATATGTGTGTGTGTGTGTGTGTGTGTGTGTATATATATATATATATATATATATATACACTTTTTTTATTTCTCGATACTTTATAATATACTTTATAAATTTACATTTTATTATTTATGTAATAATAAAGTCAGAGGAATCATAAATTATAATTTAAACAGTCATTGCTGGGTAGATTCTAAATGATTAAAACAGGAAGTGGAATACAGTACAAATCTAGTTATGAATAATCACGGCATGTTTTTTGCTGTTTTTCACTACATGAACACAAAGGAAGAATATTAAACAATTTTAATCAATAAGCACAAATGAAGTAGTACAATAGAATAAACCACATCTACCTTTTGATGTTTTTATAATGCGTTTATCATCTAAAACTTTTGGAATTAAAATAATGATAGGTGTCACTTTCCCTGTAAACTAAGAATGCACTGATGATGTGGATAATCGTCCTGCTGTCCCTCTCGCAGTCGCTGCTCTTGCGCTGGAGGACTACCAGCAGGTGGCGGTAAAGCCTGGCGGTTCTGCTGACCTGTCGTGTCAGGTACGCTCTAACCTGGCTCAGGTGTTGTGGAAACTCAACGGTCACGCTCTCACCGAAGCCTCTCGCTTTCTCCTGATGGGAGAGAACGGGCTGCTCATCTACAGCGTGACGTCAGAGGACACGGGCCGCTACGAGTGCTGGTCCGTCGAGTCGGGTGCGGGACAGAACTTCACCCGTCTGGTGGCCGGATACGTCCTCCGCCTGGATCTTCCTGAGAACACGCCTCCGCTATCCGCTCGCCGTCCTCAGAGTGTGTCCCGCGACCCGACCCCGGCGTCTGAAGGTAATGACGGTCTCACCTCAGGACTAACGTCAACACACACGGACTCTCCCTCACTAACAACCCCTCCAAACAACGCCATTAAACCCAAATCCCACATCCCTCCAGAGGTCAGCAACTTACCCACGCGCACCGAGACGCTCGATCCTTCGGCCAAATACATCCAGCACGACAACAGCATAGCCCTGCTGTCGCTCTTCCTCCTCTTCTTCCTCCTCTTCCTCGCGGCGCTGGCGTATAACTGTTACATGCAGTATCTGCCGGCGCCGTGCCTCCGCCTGCGAGCCGCTCTGCTCGGCTCGAACAAAAAACCTCAGGCCGAGTACGTGGCCTGTGAGTCGGGCCTGATGGAGCCCGTGCAGGAAAAGACAGATTCAGCCAATCAGAACGGAGCGCATCCACTGCACGCGCTCAGAGACACCGGATACGAGACGGAGCCGGAATACGTGAACGGAAGAGTCCCGTCCAACAGCTTCGAGGACGGCGACGACAGTCCCAGTAAAGGCCGACCCTTCGACATAGACTGCGTGTCTCAGCCCATTGAATACGCAGACGCCGACACGCCACACTAATGCATGCGCTTGCGTTCACTCGCTCTGCAAGAAACACGACTCAATTCCAAATAAGATTCCAAATTGGAAACATTATTTACCAAATTGGTAAGTTTAGGTGATGTTTTCCAAATTGGAGTTCCGGACTGTGTTTGAATAATTGTTTGTGCGGTTTTTGGGGCGTTTAATATTCACCCTCGGTTCGCACTTTCCTGTTGTTGTCTCATTTTCTGGTACAAATATCAAATCAAATCAAGATGCATTTGCTTGAGAAGCTAAATAAAATATTAAGACTTTGTTTTCTGAAAAAAATTATCAAAATTTTGTCAGTTTTGTCTTTATGCAAAATATTATTTGTTGTATTTTTTTATTATTATTTTTTTTACTTTGATTTTGGGGTGAAATATTAACAAACCCCAAAATGTAAAGACAAAAATTTGTTTAAAAAGGACTGTTTGCAGGATCATTCTGTTATAATTATTAGTATAATTTAGCATTTTGACATTATTTCATGATATTTTATGCCAAAAAAAAATGTCTGATTCTGACAGGATAATTTTTATGGCTGTATTACATGTAAAGTATTTTTTGCATTATGGTAATTAGAATATTAAGAAGAAATTTGTTTAAATGTCATAAAAATAGTGTCACAAAAAAATATAATTAAAAGGGAAAACAAGATATAAACACACAACTGACATATTTCTTCTAGTTTTCTGCATTTTTTTTTTAAAAGAAGTCATTTTGATTCTCCTGTAAATGTATCTTGATTTCAGAATGTTGAGATATTGGTACTGGAAAGGAAGACAGAAATACAGATTTGTTTGCAGTGTGGCGTGACCGGGGTCCGACCTGAAGGTTATTGGCGATTTGATGGCGTGTGATTTAAAATCTCAGGGATGATTTCAGTATCACACATGCAGGATTGCATATAAAGAGGAAGAGGAAGATGTCTCTGGAAGACGCTCAGAAACGGAGCCAGATTGTTCCAAAAGCTAAAATGGGTTCCTCGTGTTTATAAACGAGACCAAAAAAGAAAGAAGTCAAAGCACTGTGATGTGAGTCTTGCACAGCTTCCTGTGGTCTGTCTGAAGAGTCTGAGAGAGACACCACACAATATTTCTACAGAAGAGATTAGATTTCTGACAGTGTTTGACTCGAGTCCACAAACGTGAGCTTTGAAAACCTTTTTTTCTTAAAGAAGAAGCTTTATGATTTCCATATTTTTGAAGATGATATATTATTTATGTTAGCAATAATAGCGTGAATATCACACAAAAAGTCAAGAAACCCCAAAATTGAAAGAAAAACAACCTCTTTTTGCATTAAAGGATTTTTCTTTTCTTTTTTGTTGTATTTCGACATTATTTCATGACAGTGTAATAAATGAATAATTTTCATGACTGTATTACATATAAGGTATTTCTTTCACATTATGGCAACTAGAATATTATGAAGAATGCTTACGTGTCATTGAAAATAATGTCACATGTTTTTTTATTTATATAATTTGTTTTTTGGGGGGGGGGATTTTGGCAATATTTCATGACAGTGATTTTAATACACACACACACAAATATATATAATAAATTGTGTCCTAACTGGATAGATTGGATAGTCATGACTGTATTGCATATAAATTATTATAGTGATAATTCTAATATTAAGAATAAATCTGCTTAAATGTCATGAAAATAATGTCACAAATATTTATTTTCTTTATGCAAAAAAGTAACTTTTTTTCTGTTCTTTTTTTTTTGCATTTTGCATTTTGCCTTTTTCATGATACTGATTTGAATACACTTTTTTTTTTATATAAATACATAGTGTCCTGTAATATAAAGTACTTTTGGCATTACGATAATTCCGAATATTAGAAAAGAAATCGGCTTAAATGTCATGAAACAATGTCACAAACCTGCTACATATAATGTCTTTGTGCAAAATATTCTTTAGTTTTTTGTGTGAAATGTTTGGTCACGCCTCTCCTGCTGTTCCCCGCCGTCATTCCCAGCTTTCCTCGTGGCGTTCCTGAATCTGCTGTCACACACACTCTCTCTCTCTCCTTTCCTCCTTCCACTCCCTCTCTCCCGCACAGCACCCTTGGCTGTTCCTCGTCCCCCTGTCGACGTCCCGTCCTCGGGCTGTAGGGGTGTGGATGGGCCTCGGCTGATCCCCCCTCTCCTGAGGGATCAGTCCTGGGCCCTTCACCCTCACCAGGCCTTTCTGCTCTTCTGCCTGGCCTTGGGTGAGTGGTACCTCTGACCTCTGACCTGTTTCTCTGCTCACTCTCTCATCAGTCTTGTCTCAATACTCCCAAGTCCGACTTTCTTTCACTCCTCCTGCAATATTAAGCGTTCTGATTGGCCGAGAGGACACAGATCTTGTGAGAGGAAGTCATTGGAAGAGTATTTGGACAAGTGTGTGTTGTGTGTGTGCATGTTCTGCTCACCGTCTCATGCCTAAAATCTGCATTCCAATTTTTCTTTTTACTCCTTTATTTTCATAAAAATTCACTTCTTTAGCGTTTACTAAACTTTTATTTTACAGTAAATAACTTTAGAATTTCAGTTTTTTTTTTTTTTTTCAGATCTTAATTTATGATTATGGTTTGTATTATTGTTTTACCTGGAGCCGCGAGTCTTGTTCTGTAAATGGACTCTTGTGAAAGAAGTGCGTGAGAAAGCGTCTAACTGAAGGACTCTATAAAGGACGTTCATCAAATCACATGCACTTTCAGCACCAGTCGTGTACAGTGTAAATATTTGTACATAAAAAACTGATGATGTACAAAGTTTCTTCAAATCTTTTTGCTAGAGAGCCTAAATAAATGTTTGAATTGCAAAAAGATGTGAAATGCTGTTTATTGCGTACAGATGCATTATTGAAGCTGGATATTATATCATGTGGTTTAAAGTGCCCCTATTATGCTATTTGAAACTATCCTAATTGTGTTTTGCAGTCTCCTGCAACATGTTTACATGCATCCAAGGTCAAACACTGTCATTTTCTCATAATATCCATTGCAGCGTCAGCTCATTTCATAAAGAGTCTGAAACGGTTTGATCAAGGATCTGATCTCTCTAAACCCCGCCTTTCTGAGAGCCTGCTCCGCTCTGATTGGTCAGTGATTGGTCTACTCTGCTCTGATTGGTCAGTGATTGGTCTAATCTGCTCTGATTGGTCAGATGGCCCAGTCTGTTGTGATTGGTCTACTATGCTCTGATTGGTCGACCACTTGCAGTGTGTTTCAGTAACCAAATGGTCATTACCATACATGGATTTCAGCTCTGGATCTTCCTCAGCACTTGATAGACACAGTGATACGAACAGTAACAATGGCGTCGGTTTTACTATATTCTAGTATTTACTATACTCATCCTTTAGAAGTGCATCAGAGTGGATACACACGCTTCTCGACATGAACAACACAAACCAAACTCTTCCAGTCTCAGATACAACTAGTGTTTGAGGGCGGGGCAAAGTAGACACTGTACGCCGTCAGCCAATGAAAACCATAGGCTGGTATTATGCAAATGAGTTACAAAACTACATAATTTCGAGCAAGAAGTGAGACTGGAGTTCCTCACGACTCGTTTTAGGCGGTTCAGAATCGATTCTCTTTTCTTGGAGACAAAAACTCCATTTATCTGCACTTTGATCTTTCACAGATATTCACAAACAGCTTCATTACGCACTACATGAAAGATAATATCCGACAAACCATAATGGGGCACTTTAAAGGGCTTTTGAAGTGAGCAAAAACATCAACAGCCTGTTAAATCATGACATGCAGAATCTCAGTAATGAATTCATCTTTACAAATATAAAATGCACAAGTCTACTAAAATTTGCTTGACGTTTTCTACCAAAAATGTTTAAAGTATTATTTGTGCACTTGTACAAAATGTTGTGGTCGGGAAGATTTTTTTAATGTTTTTGAAAGAAGTCACCAAGGTTGCATTTATTCGATCAAAAATACAGTAAAATTGTGGAATATTATTAAAACTGTTTTCTATATTAAAATGTAATGTATTCGTGTGATCAAAGAAAACATCTTCCTGACCCCAAACCTTTGAACTGTAGTGTACAGATGGATCATTCATCTTCAGCATCTTTGAAACTACATCATGGTATCATTTTACACAATGAGATTATTGGTGTATTATTATACACTATTACAATTTAGTAATGTGTTTAAGAGAGGGCAGTGAATCAGTCCTTTCCTATAGTGACTGCATTAAACACGCGTGACGGATGTTTAAAGAACGTCACCTGGGGGTTTCAGAGCAGAAATGTGAAGCTCATGTTTTTGTTAAAGCACTTTATATGAATTATTTCATATATAATTATGTGTTATTTGTAGCTCAAGCAGTAAGTGGAGCAATGACACTAGCAATGCCAAGATCACGGGTTTGATTCCCACATCATGATCGGAGAAAATGAATATCTTGAATGCAATGTAAATCACTTTGGATAAAAGCATCTGACAAATGCATGAATGTAAATGTATTTGAGCTGAAGAGTCTTAGAAGGTGAAACTCATTTTCTGGGTAAACTGTTATTCATCGCCAAATGATTCTTTTTTTACTATTATATCCCTGTGTTTACTGTGAAAGTTACCAGGTTTACCAGGTTACAAGTTGAAATGTTGGATATAACTTTGCACAGAGAGTGGTTTTGGGTCGACACGTACTGTTCCAGTGAAATGAGACAAACTGAGACGAGTCAAAATGTGTGGAAATCTGTTTCCGCCATAGAACAAAAAAAAAATTTGCAATTTTTTATCTCAATTCTGACTTTTTTCTCTCACAATTTCCAGTTTATATCTCACAATTCTGACTTTCTCGCCATTCCAAGTTTATAACTCGCAATTCGGACTTTCTTTCTCGCCAATTCCGAGTTTATATCTTACAATTGTGAGATGTAAACTCTTCATTATACGAGTCATAAAGTCTGAATTGCGAGATATTTTTAACTCAATCATAATTTTGAGTTAAAAAGTTGCTATTACGTTTTATTATTTGGTTTGATTGTTCTGTGGTGGAAACAAGCGTCCATAAAATGTTCTGTGCTCAACAACGTGTCACAGATACTGTAAATCCAGCTTGTATATACACACTCAGTTGTTTTTGGAAACACTCATTTAAAACATTCATTTACTCGTTTAGCCGAATGCATTTGAAACAAATCCTAACTAATTTGATCTGGTTTATGATGTGAATGTACAGTTTGTTATGCATGTAGAATGAGAGTGTGTGATAATCCAATGATTCCTCAAACAGCATGAGACTAGCAGGTTTGACTGGCTTTCAGTTGTATCGTGTGTGTGTGTGTGTGTGTGTGTGTGTGTGTGTGTGTGTGTGTGTGTGTGTGTGTGTGTGTGTGTGTGTGTGTGTACGTGTACTGGAGCTCTAAATAATATCATGCAGGGTCCAAATGTAAGTGCAGTTCTCCTTCAGGTCCTAGAGATGTAAGTGTTGAGTGGCACATAAACGGACGGAGACTCGAGACTCCCGTGTTTGAACACAGACATGTGGTTTCCCATGATGCCGTGCTGGTGAGCAGCTGGCTGAAGGCAGAAGCGGTGAATGAAGATGTCCAGTATGAGTGTACAGCAGTGTCTGAAACTGGAAACGACGCTTCAAAAGTCCAGCTTCGGCTCAACGGCAGAGGTAAAGCCGCGAGTCTGACGTTACAATGCGTCATCTTGCCTTCGCCTGTGACGTGATGTATGATGTGTTTCCTCTCAGACGAGGCCGGTGTTCCTCACACACACGTGGATCAGTGGAGAAACACTCTGTCTGAACACAACACACTCCTGCAGGAGTGGAAGAAAGCCTGGGTGAGGGGAAATCTGTGTGTTTGATGCTCGATGTTGAGTTTTAGAGATTATCAGGTATGAAAGGTGTAGTTTTGTTCACTGAACTTTTTTTTTATCAAATCAGTGAACAATTCAGCAATTCAAAATCTTGCACTTGAGAGTCATATACACTACAGATCAAACGTTTGGGGTTAAGTGTCAAAAAAAAAAAGAAAAAGATAATACTTTTATTCAGCAAGGATGCATTAAATTAATCAAAAGTGACAGTGAAGATTAGACAGTGAGCATTTATAATGTTAAGATTTCAATTTCAAATAAATAATGTTCTTTTGAACTTTGTTTTCATCAAAGAATCATCATAATCATATTAGAATGATTTCTGAAGGATCATGTGACACTGAAGACTGGAGTAATGATGCTGAAAATTCAGCTTTGATCACAGGAATAAATTACATTTTAATATATATTCACATAGAAAACGGTTATTTTAAATTGTAATAATATTTCACAATATTAATATTTCTACTGTATTTGTAATCAAATAAATGCAGTCTTGGTGAGCAGAAGAGACTTGGAAAACCTTACAGACCCGAAACTCTTGAATGTTAGTGTTTGCTTTCGAAATGTTTTTGCACACGTATGTTTGAACCATCACTGAGCGGGAAGATGTCAGTGTCTTCATTCAGTATTTACAAAGCTGAACCAGAAATATATAATCATTATTTATTTATAATGCTTTTCCACATTTAAAATGCGGCCTCATCAGATTTAGGGTTTGTACTGAAGGTCAGTTAGACGTAGAACATTTTCCTTAAAGCTACACTGTGTCATTTTTTAAGTTGATTCTTAACAAAAAAACTAAATTGAATTTGTTTAAATGTCATGAAAGCAAAATGATATGTGCTCATTAATGTGTAATTACTTCCAACTAATCAAGTATTCTCGTAAGCGTAGAATCTGCCATTCATAATACACACGAGCGAGTCGCTCGAATGGCGGCAGTCATGTTGCGCCTCCATCTTGAAAATACATTAGCCAAAGAGGGACATACCGGGAAATACAAGCTTCGCCTTTCGCGTTTTGACACGCAGTGGCACCGTGACGAATGCGAGAGGGAGATTACTCGAGACTGCCGGCAGATTTGAAATAATACGGCCACCGTAGGAGTTGAAAAGTCCTCGGAATGGGAGGGGCTAGAAAGTAATATTCAGTTGGTAGTCATATACAATTTCACCGCTAGATGGGAGAAAATCCTACACAGTGTAGCTTTAAAATAGTTCCAGTAACTACTAAATATTGTGTGTGTGTGTATATATATACATATACATATTGACCTGGCCATTTTAATTTGAGGTTTGATTTGTAACGGATGAAGATCTCAGCATATGTTGGTGATGATGATGATGGTGTATTTGTTGTTTATCACAGTTGTTCTTGTCCTGTAGGAGAGCTGTGATGGACAGGGTGTTCTCTGAACCGGGTCATTATCGCTCATCATGGCATCGTTTTCTGGCTCCAGGGACGGACGCTTGGACGAAAGCACACACACACACACACACACACACACACACACACACACACACACACACACACACACACACACACACACACACACTCTCTCACATCATCACACTGCTGGTGTGTGGTGCTTCAGGTCCATGATGCACACACACTCTCTCAGCGGCTCCGTGTCCATCAGCCTGTTCCTGTTCCTCCGGATCACAGATCCCACTGGAGAACGTCCGGGATTCCAGGCGGTTTGAGACAGTTGTGGAGGACGCACGCGGTGAGACAGGTGCAGACAGCGAGACCGATGACAACCGCTTTCTATGACGCTTCTATTTGTAGCCCTTCCATCCTCGAGAGCAGACGACAACGGCTCCTGTTAGTGAAAGCAATACGTGTGTTTATAGCCTCCTGTTGTGTGATTGAAATAATCCAGTGTGTTTATCTAAGCAGATTTTGAATGCATATCAGGGAAGTTGCTAGAAGATATTTTGTGTTCTCCAAATTAGAGGTTGCAACCACAATAAATAATATTTCTATTATTTGTCAGAGACTTTAACCATGTTTTTTAATGTATCTGGAGCAGTTTCTACTACTGAGCTGTAGTTTTGTTGAAGATATTCTGAAGGAAACTTTGTTTACAGAAGAAAAATAAAAACATACCATAACAATCATAATAGCCTATAAAACCCATGTTCCTTATAATACTCTATATGTGAAATGATTAATCATTCACTCCCCCAGAATCTCTCTTATCTCTTGCACAACTCAAAATGAAGTTTTAGGCTCCTCTCCATATGAAGGTCAATGGCGTCCTCTTCCTGACCTCTGACCTCAGAGACCAGCGTATAATCTTGGAGAGAGTGTGTGAAGACTGTTAACTGACACACACAATCAGCTGCCAATGAAAGGCACGTTAATCAATCCCTGCACTGCTTTTCAGCTGATCCAGACGGGTGCGTGGCTTTAGGAAGGTGAAGTCTCAGTTTTTACTGGTTAACATTCAGCCATCCTCATAAAAACCGTAGATATTGTACAAACAGGTTTAATTTAAGCTTTTAAATCGCATTTATAGATCAGCCATCAATGTTTTGAAGACTTGCATGCATACAGTAGTGTCCTTAAAGGGGTGGTTGATTATAATTTCACTTTTCTAACTTTAGTTAGTGTGTAATGTTGCTGTTTGCGCATAAACAAAATCTGCAAAGTTACAACACTCAAAGTTTAAATCAAAGGGAGATATTTGCTTTTACAGAAATCACTTTTTAAGGACTACAACAAACGGCTGGTAGAGACTACACCACATTCCTCCCGGGTTAGTGACATCACCAACCCTAAAATGTACATAAACCCCGCCCCCGGAACACTATTTATAGATTATCAAGACAGAATATGCTAATCAATGTGACTAGAAGATAACTCCACATAGGCTACATAAATTCATCAACTAACCATTCAGAAACATCCTGGTGCTTCTACATGTTGTCACTTCTTCATCTTTCTGACTCCGGTTTGAACATAAAAGGCTAAACGTTTTTGAAATTTTCAGTGCATGTGTGTGTGAGGTAAAAGGACACAAGCTGTTGAAGCTCCGCCCCCTGTGCCGGGAGCAGCAGCTCGTTTGCATTTAAAGGAACAGACATAAAAGGTGCGTTTTTGCTCACCCTCAAAAAAAGTGACAATTTTAACATGTTATATAAACATGCCACTGCATGCAACATTATAGACAGTATTATGCTGCTGTCGTCAAAAAATGTATTAATAATTATTTAAATTCCACAAGATTCTTAAATGCAATCATTTTAAAACATAACCCTTTCCTGATGTGAGCAAATAAAACCAGTGTGTGGTTAGAGACTTGCCTCCTTTATTTATTTATTTATTTATTTATTTATTTCCAGGGTGAGATTTGACCTGGACATGAGAATTTCACCCCAAATGGCTTTAAATGATCCTCTCAACACATTTTTTGTCTATAGGATGAAGATCTAATAAAATTATTTTAATCATTTAAATCACATTTGATAGATCAGCAACCACTGTTTTGAAAATTAGCATCCATACATGCATCATTACCGTATTAGTTGTCAAACATGTTTTAAACAAAGATGCATCTCAGAAAGTTTTCCCTCAAGATTCTTAAATGCATTCATTTTAAAACAGGAACTTCGCTATGTGAGTAAATGTTGAGTGGTTTTATATTGTGGTTTTCAGACATTCACCTCCTCCTATATTCACCAGGAACATATTTTGCCACATACAAGGAAATGAGAGAGATCCAGCCACAGGTGAGGAAGTTAATATCATGTGTAAACTTAATAAGCATCTGTAAGTTGATCAGTCATGATCCACAGCTTTATTATCATCACTGAACCCAATGAACAGGCCTGTTTAGAGTCCAAAACTAGTGGCTTTTGTCATTTTGACACCGATTGAAGTCTTACATGTTTCAGGTAAAGCCAGGAATCGGATGTCCGGATATTTAGCAGCAACATTCACTCAAATCTTTTATATCTGCTTTAGCTTTGAGAAACAAAACAGGACTCCTGTCATAAAATACTAAAAACGACACTAAAAGAAATCTGATAAAAGACACTGTGAGAAAAATTCAGTATTAATGATGACCGTTTATAGGCCTGATTCTTCCGCCAGCCATTACTGTGACCCAAAGCTATTACTGTTAGCTATGGATCAGTCTGACCAAATAATGAAAAATGTAACTAATTAAACTATTCATCGTTTTGACCAACAAATATAATTTCTTTTAATATATTAAACACTTGATAGTTTGCTCCAAAAATAATATTCCAAACTGCCCCAATGTACCATCATCATCATCATCATATCCACTGCCTCAATGCCTGTGTTTGTAAACCCAGTTAACAGGGAACGTTCTCAGAACTTCCATAACGTTTCTCTCAAAGTTATGAACAAACATTCCACCACTAACATTAATAGAACGTTTGGTTAGAGTTATTAATGTTCTTAAAATGCTAGCACAAAAACATTGTTTATTGCATACATCGTGATTCGTTTCCCCCCGAACTGTTTTGATGTAATGTTTTTAAATGTTTCAGAATGTTAAGAACACATTCAAAAGTAACGTTTACATGTTTGCAAAATGATAACATGGAATGTTCTCTCATTTTTAACCATTCAGAGAACTTTCAAAAATAGCGTTACCTTACGAACGTTATGAAAACATAGACTAGCCTGTGAAATCACTCGACTGGAAAACTGAGGTGGAGCTTTTAGACCACATAAAACATCGGGATAAACAACATTAGCTAGCTAAAATGCATTTTACTTGCTAACAAATTGGGAACACATTTGTATTTTATTATTGTAGCTATTATCATTTGCATTTTACCATGTTCTTATCTTATTTAAAGTACCAAATGATGCAGCTGTTCTTTAACAATTAAGCGAAGTATTTAGAAGTGTCATTCAAAACGAACCACTGCATTAGTTGCGATGTAGCGCCACCGTGTGGAGAAAGTGGAGTTGTGCTGGCAGAGGAACTACGCAGAAAACAGGCACGAGGCGGCATTTTAATTTTATTATAAAGAGCAGCAAGAATATAAAAAAATCATAATTCTATAATTTTTGAAAAGTAATGTAATAAAATGTATAAACGTGTTCTTTTCCCAGTAAAAAACCCTGTTTTCAAGAAGCGCAGTTGCTGATAGTGCTGTCATTATGGCTGTTCTGTAACTACTTTTTAAACAGATGGTTCAAATCTTGTATCGTAATTTAAACATGACAAAGCTCTTGTACAGTATACACTTGCCTTCCCTGAACAATTAACGGAAACTAAGAATCTTCATTTCCTAGATGCACACAAATGATCCCTTTAGCATACAGTACATCTTTTTATCCCCCCAAATATTTTGTATTGTCCTTTAGTTCAGCCATAAAAACACTGATTTAGGTTTCTAAACACTGATGATGCATCACAGACTTTTATTCAACACACAAAGGTTTGGCTTCACCCAGAGAGGCACTTGGGTCACATGCTTCTTTTCTTTTCTTTTTCTTTTTTTTGTTAAGAGCCCTTGAATTTTTACTGAAAATTTCCCATAATCCCTTGATTCTGCCCAAGCATAAATCGTGGTCAGAGGAGTCCAGAAACGAGGTGAAATTCTCCAGTATTCACTGAATTTCACATTCAACCACAGGAATGGTCCAGAGGAGCAGGCGACACTTGTCACTGTCATTATTTTGGTAGAGGTCTTCTAAACAGCAGAATATGCGGTTCTGGAAAAATAAATACAAAAGCAAATGTTATATATCTTTCATTTATTTGATCAAAACTTAAAGGGATAGTTCACCCAAAAATTTAAACTCTTTCATTAATTACTCACCCTCATGTCGTTCCAAACCCGTGAGACATTCGTTCATCTTCGAAACACAAATGAAGATATTTTTAATGAAATCTGAGAGATTTCTGTTCCTCCATTGACAGCTGCACAACTACCACTCTAGTACTTCAAAAAGTTCATAAAGAGATCGTAAAACTAATCCATATGAATTGAGCGATTTAGTCCAAAATATTCTTAAGTGACTTTATTACTTTATGATGAACTGATTTAATTTAGGCTTTTATTCACATATAAACATTGATCAGCAAACAGAAACAGAAACTCAACCGAACCTGCTTGGCATGCAAACCTCATTGGTTGTTGCTGAAGCTCAAACGTGATGCGTAACACGAGAATGAACCTCATTGGTTGTTGCTGAAGCTCAAACGTGATGCGTAACACGAGAATGAGCCTCATTGGTTGTTGCTGAAGCTCAAACGTGATGCGTAACACGAGAATGAGCCTCATTGGTTGTTGCTGAAGCGCAAACGTGATGCGTAACACGAGAATGAACCTCATTGGTTCTTGCAGAAACTCAAACGTGATGCGTAACACGAGAATGAACCTCATTGGTTGTTGCTGAAGCTCAAACGTGATGTGCAACACGAGAATGAACCTCATTGGTTGTTGCTGAAGCTCAAACGTGATGCGTAACACGAGAATGAACCTCATTGGTTGTTGCTGAAGCTCAAACGTGATGCGTAACACGAGAATGAACCTCATTGGTTGTTGCTGAAGCTCAAACGTGATGCGTAACACGAGAATGAACCTCATTGGTTGTTGCTGAAGCTCAAACGTGATGCGTAACACGAGAATGAACCTCATTGGTTGTTGCTGAAGCTCAAACGTGATGCGTAACACGAGAATGAACCTCATTGGTTGTTGCTGAAGCTCAAACGTGAAGCGTAACACGAGAATGAACCTCATTGGTTGTTGCTGAAGCTCAAACGTGAAGCGCAACACGAGAATGAACCTCATTGGTTCTCGCTGAAGCTCAAACGTGATGCGTAACACGAGAATGAACCTCATTGGTTCTCGCTGAAGCTCAAACGTGATGCGTAACACGAGAATGAACCTCATTGGTTCTTGCAGAAACTCAAACGTGATGCGTAACACGAGAATGAACCTCATTGGTTCTCGCTGAAGCTCAAACGTGATGCGTAACACGAGAATGAACCTCATTGGTTCTCGCTGAAGCTCAAACGTGAAGCGCAACACGAGAATGAACCTCATTGGTTCTTGCAGAAACTCAAACGTGATGCGTAACACGAGAATGAACCTCATTGGTTCTCGCTGAAGCTCAAACGTGATGCGTAACACGAGAATGAACCTCATTGGTTCTTGCAGAAGCTCAAACGTGATGCGTAACACGAGAGTGAACCTCATTGGTTCTCGCTGAAGCTCAAACGTGATGCGTAACACGAGAGTGAACCTCATTGGTTCTTGCTGAAGCTCAAGCGTGATGCGTAACACGAGAATGAACCTCACTGGTTCTTGCTGAAGCTCAAACGTGATGCGTAACACGAGAATGAACCTCATTGGTTCTTGCTGAAGCTCAAGCGTGATGCGTAACACGAGAATGAACCTCATTGGTTCTTGCTGAAGCTCAAACGTGATGCGTAACACGAGAATGAACCTCATTGGTTCTTGCTGAAGCACAAGCGTGATGCGTAACATGAGAATGAACCTCATTGGTTCTTGCAGAAGCTCAAACGTGATGCGTAACTCAAGAACGAACCTCATTGGTTCTCGCACATCAAGCAAACATGCTTGAGTTTCCGTTTACTACAACTGATGAGTGAGTTGAATGTTTATAAGTAAGTAAAAGCCTAAATTCAATCTGTTTATCATATAAACCGATCGTGTCTCTTCAGAAGATTTGGACTAAACCGCTCAAATCATATGGATTAGTTTTACGATCTCTTGAAGCACTAGAGTGGTAGTTGCGCAGCTGTCAATGAAGGAACAGAAAGCTCTCAGATTTCATCCAAAAGATCTTCATTTGTGTTCTGAAGATGAACGAAAGTCGTATGGTTTAGAACGACATGAGGGTGAGTAATTAATGAAAGAGTTTTCATTTTAGGGTTAACTATCCCCTTTATTAAATAGATTAATTTAAGTAACATAATTGGGGTAAATGGCTCTTGAGATCACATGGTCAGAGATCAGCTGACTCCGGATCAGAGCAAACACACACACACACCTCGGCACTGATGAACGTATATGTGTTTGTATACAGACCTGGTTCATGGATCATGTAATGCACCCATCCCAGTGACTGCTGCACACCCAGCCTCCTCCACTCGTCCTCCGACATCAGGTGAGATTTGGGCACTTGTTTGGCCAGTTCTCGCGGTAACACCACGTGTCTGCCATCACAAATGACAACATTCAAATCACAAACACCGTGAATGACATGAACATGCTGCTTGAAAAGTGACGTCACTAGACTAGAAGAACATAAGAGACAATCAAATCCATAGCTTTGTGTATACGTTAAAACATGCCGCTCAAAATATATTACCTAACTGTATTAAGCAATTCACAAGGAGTAAGTTCAACACTGATGTGGAATTAAATGAATGATATTTAAACAAAAACGCCGCAACGAGGCCTTGAAGCAGTTCAAACCTCCTTAACGTTACCTGTATTCATAGTGATCATCTGTGTATTTATCCGAGTAGTAGATCTGTTTATGAGCCATATTAGATTGATAAATGTAAACTGCTATGACAATATTCGGATTTATTGAACCGTGAAAGAAGGATTCGATCAAACTCTCGCAACTTTGTTACAAATTTAACCGATACAGTTTTAAACCCGAAACTCAACCGGAGCAGCCGCTTCTGATTGGCTGAGAGGGGGTCATGTGATTTTAGCCAGCGTGACCACGTCGAAATGGCGGGGGCGTAGGAAAGGGCGGGCGGTTGTCCTGGAAACAGATCAGCGATGAGCTTGAGCTAGATTGTGAAAATTGATTAGAATATGCGTCTGTAAATATAGAAATGTTGCATTTTTTTGCCTCAGAAATCCGCCAAAGGTAAAGTGTGCAAGGTTACTGCTGCATTATCATGCTATTTTGACCCATGCTCGATGGTTACAGACAGAGTTAGAGATCTTAAAACCTTAAAAGTTTAGTGACATTTTTTTAATCTATCGTTGAAAGAAAACATATAATTTTATAAAAATTGTAATCTATCGTCGAAAGAAAACACACAATGTGTATTACATCATTGCATTTACAGTTCTTGATCTTAATTTTATCGAAAAAAAAGTTTAGATGGTTGAGACTTGATGATGAAATATAAATACAGGGTTTAGAATTTAATTTAAGAAACAAAAAGTAGCCTATAATCTAACATAAAAGTGTGTAAATGTATTTGTGTGTATGCATGTATGTATGTGTGTATAAATATACTCAGACACACATACACATATATTTACAAACTTTTATGATAGATGCAATTAATTTTGACAACATTAATAATTTGCAATTAAGTTAACCACATTAAGTAGTTGAGAGTCTCCTGCAATAAAACGCCTGACTAAAAGTTATAAAACAAATAATAATTTTATATAAACTTATTATACACACATTTTTTATGAAGTCATAAGATTTAAAAAAAAATATGAATCCGTCACAGCACAGGACTATTTTAGTGAGCTGCAAATGGGTGATTTTAAATGGATTGAAAACTTGCTAATGCTAAAAAAAAGTACACTCTCCTTCATAAATAAAAATGAAAATTAACCAAAAACCTTGATGTATAATTTAATGTCCATATTATGTGTCAACTGCCCATGTACAGTTCCGAATATGTCACTTCTAAATAAGAGTAACACTTCATCCCGAAATCGCATACTTTCCTACTATATAGTATCTGAAAAAAAAGTACGCCAACAGAGTAGTATGTCTGAATTCACAGTACTCATAAAACAGTGGGTGAAAAGTGTCCGGATGACCAAGTGTGCATACGATGGACTCTTTACTGTCCCATGAGGCCACGGGAGAGGATTTGTGAATGGCAGTGAAGCGACACAACTGACGCTGGTGGGTCACATGACAGTAACAACATGGTGGATGTACACGCATTCATACTGCCCATATTAATACTATATAGATAGAGCTTACTTTTTTAACGGTCGCGAAGTAAATTCAAATATAGTACCTATTCCATTCAGACAATATACTATTTCAGACGCAGCTTTAGTGTACAGTATAGAGTGCATTCGTGGCCGTCCCTTTTTTCAGCGCCATTGGTTCTGAAAGTTTTTTTAATATTTTTTATAGGGATTTTAAAATAGTCTTTGTTAAAGAGTTATAAGCCATGAACCACAAGTATAATCACAACACTACAAACTGATTTGAAGGAAAAAAGTTTTTAAAAAATCGGACAAAAAGACAAAGGTACAAAGACTGTACTAAATGGTTTTAGTGAGGGAAAGAACTACAATCCCATCAAGCATTGCGATTAACAGCATAATCGAATTAAAAACGATGGAGAAATATAAAAATTTGAGAGTAGGGATACTCAATTACGTCATTCATTCACGCTGCTTCATGGGAGAGGTAAAGAGCTATTTTGAGGCATGTTGCTTTTTCCGACTCTCTGATTGGTGGAATTTTCAGTACAGCATTATGGGTAATGTAGTTTATCACCAGGAATTCCACAGTTAAACATGATTATTTTAAAACTAAGCTGAAATAATGTGGGCTGACGGCTTCAGCAGAAGCAAATACCATCGATGAACAACCTCGTAGCTCACAGTACGGCTGTCTTTAAAGGTTTATAAGTTATCATTCAAAATCTAATTCTTTATTGGGAAAATGAATGGAGTTTTTACTTCCAGAAACCGGACTGTCACACTCTATAGGTCTGTGCCATTGTGCCATCTCACTGCTTGAGATGAGCATTTCATCTTCACGCTCCTAAATGCAGCAGAATTTAAAAACATGAATCAATATTGTTCATGATTCAGTTATAGTGACTCACACTCGGGTATTTGCATTATAGATTGTTTGCACAAAAACAAATGTTTATCTTATGTAGTGGTATCCTAGTAACACCTGAATTCCATCTTCCTGCAAACACATGTGGTGGCATGTACACCAGAATATGCGGTGCTACACCGGAAAACACTCACTCACAGCAGCCAATGGCATCCACCGGATGTGAGCTGCCAATCACTATGGCCGGCCCCCTCACCTCATTCCTGTTGCTATGCTGTCTTTGAAACTATGGTTACAGTAAAGGTTCCTGTAGGCAGCGTCTCTCTCTCTCTCTCTGTATGGACTTATCGCATGTGTCTGGATGCATTCGCGACGTTTACTTTGCTAAATGCTGTGTAGTGTTACACTGAAATTTAATCTCTGCAAATCTATATGTTGTGGATATTACTTATTATAGATATTACACATTATAGACATGCACAGTCACATTATTAGGGATCACAAACGTAGTATTATAAATGTACAATGTAGTTAAATGCTCCTAGGTCGCTAAACCTCACTATTAGTCACTGGACTAAAACTGGTCTTGTTTTAGCCTGCGTTTAAGAGTGACGTACCTGATGTGTGTCCCAACAGACATGTGATGTGATTTTTGGACTTTGAAAAGGAAAGCCTTCTGTGTTCTCTGTCTCTGTCTCTTCTAGTTTCTATACTTCCTGCTGTTTTAATGAGCATGTGTAGGAGTGAACCCGACACACTTCAGTCACGACTATGAAGATCACACACACACACACACACACACACACACACACACATGCGCGCAGTCCACCACCCACTATCTCTTCTCTCTCTATTTGTATAAATATAAACATGTAGAATGTCTGAAGCGCAATACATACATTTACAGTGAAGCAGTTTCATTTCCTATTTGTTTGTAACAGATTTTCTGTATTTTTCATGCTTCAGGACATTCAGGTGTGTTATGAGAGGAAGATAAACCCGATGAACTCTTTTCCACGGTGAGTAAACTGGCTGAGAACCTGTGTGGTGTTCAGAGAGATAGATAAATCAAATCCTGATCCAGACAGGTGTGCTCAACTGAAGCTTATTCATTATTCAAGGTTATTGACCAGCTTTTTATATTAAATATTGAAAGTCAGCATGAAGTAATTGAACCCCCTTTTTTTTTTTTTTATACATGTTCTTGGTCTTATTTTTCTTTAATAAGTGCACATTATTCCAACAAATGCTCTATGTGACTTCATTCTGGAATGTAATAACTAATTATTTTAAAATTAAAATTTAAGTCCTGTCCTGCATTTTAATAGAGTGCATTAGTGCACTCTTTTCCAGCACGGTTGCTTCTGTAATAATTGTTTTATTCATTTTTCCAATCGGGGTTTTAAAGAGTTATAAGCCATGAACTGAACCAAACCAACCAGCTTTGAGGTGAATCACAACATTACTTTGATTTGAAGCGAGAACGTTTTTGAAAATCTGACAAAAATACAAAGGTACAAGACTGTGTACTTAACGGCTCTAGTGAGGGAAAGAACTACAATCCCATGAAGCATTGCGAACAGCATAATCTAATTAAAACTACTCATGTAGAAATGTTGATTATAGGTATAAAAACATTTTTTAAGTTTATTGCAAAATATGCATATACAAACATATAAGTATTTTGAGAGTGTAGGGAGACTCGATTACGAGCTATTTTGACGCATGTTGCTTTTTCCGACTCTCTAATTGGTGGAATTTTCCGTACAGCATCATGGGTAATGTAGTTTATCACCAGGAATTCCACAGTTAAACATGATTATTGTAAAACTAAGCTGAAATAATGTGGGCTGACGGCTTCAGCAGAAGCAAATACCATCGATTAACAACCTCGTAGCTCACTGTACGGCTGTCTTTAAAGGTTTATAAGTTATTGTTCAAAATCAATTTCCTTATGGAGAAAATTTATGTAGTTTTTACTTCTGGAAGAACCCGACCGTTACACGATATGCCTAGTTTTCTTAAAGTCATCACATTATGGCAAAATGAGAAGTAAAATGGGTTGCAAACAGCAATTTAAAGCGACACCAAAGCACTTTTCCTCTTCGGTCCCCCTACAGGTTGGAAGTGGAATTGTCCATTACCGCTGTCGTAAATAATTTAGCCTACCGTCGCACGCACGCTATTTGTTTATCCAGCACCGGCTTTGGAATGAACGATGTCCACTGACAAGGTAGAGTATGTTGCATGATTTTATGAAAGTATGATGTATTGCGACATCAGAAACGAAGAAAAACTAAATAATGACATTGCCTGCTGTTTTTTTTTTTTGCTATTGTAACGCTTGACGTAAAGCAAGTCAAATTTGTAGTTTCTTACGTCTCATTCGAACTACAGATCCGCTACCCGATCTGGCAAACTTGCATAGTGCGGTTATAACCGTTAGAGGGTCGCAACGCGAATGCAGAAGTGCCGTTCACCCTGTTATGACTTGATGAACCACTGAAACGATTTTGGAAACATTATTTTAAGGTACAGAATAATCTTTGGTGTTGCTTTAAGGATGCATTCATAGGCTACAAGCTACACAATGTCATAGATTTGTGGATCTAACCTAGTGCTTCAAATCATGTGTCTTGTTGAGGAGAGGTGTGCTTATACTTTACTAAGTGATCAGATTGACTATTTCCACCTGCTGGAGGACGAAACGGGTGAAAAAAATACCACTAAAAACCACCTAGCAGCCACTCACATCAGCCTCGCATCCTGGAGGAATCACTAACATTTTCTTCAACAAATGTACAAATCCAGTTCCTTTTATTTGTTTGTTTTTTCTGCCTATTTCCAGAGCTCGGCTAGCATGCTGCATGTAAATGGCTCTGCTGGGCAGGATGCATCCGATAATTCAGTTGATTCAGTTCAGCATATGTTCTTTGATCACCCTTCATTCATATGAATGTGCAAAGTTTGCCCCCAGGAGGACACAAGTAGGGGCCAGTTTATTGGAGTGTGCAATTGATCGCTGTTATTCTTTTCCAAAACAGGCCATGCATCCTGCCAGGAGATATTTTAGAGGAGAACAACATGGATTCAGGAGTTTAGATGCGACGCAGCGAGCAGTTTGCAGTGCTGTAGGATGAGAATGGTTTCTCCCTTCACCTGTGCTTCAAGTGGTTTGCCCCACTATTCAGCCAGCCTACCCTGAATGAGTCATCCTGCTCTTCCCTGATTGGCCGGTCGGGATCCATCCCGAGGGATTGCCGTGCAGAAAGCTGCCGAGGCCTGACTTCATTCACAGAAACGTCGGTATGCCCGTCTGCCTTTCCATTCACAGCCAGCCCAAAACATTTTCCCTCCACAGCTCCTCAGCATCCTCTCTTCCTCTCCTCAGCATCTCTCCTGCATCTCCGTGACAACACCGAGCGAGGAGCACGCATAAGGCTTTTTTTGTTTTTTTGTTTGCTTTTGTCTCAGTGGAGAAGACAAACCTCTTGCTCTCACTCTCTCTCTCTCTCTCTCTCTCTCTCTCTCTCTGTCTTTTCTTCTTTCTTTTTTTCAATTCGCAGGCAGGCAGGAAAGCGAGACGCTGGGAGGGACTGCAGTGCGTTAGCCGCAGCGTTACAGAAGCTTGTGAATGACTGCCGCTTCCCTGTCACAAGCTCTTCTGGACATTTTACATGAATGGCTCTTTTTCTGCTGCCTTAATGTCATGGGCTTCATCCCGTTGGATGCTTTTTAATGGGGCTGGGAGATCTGACATCACTATTTACGGTTGTATCCTTGCTGAATCCGGATGGCGTTTTAGTGAGATCGAATCTCGACATTGTGTATTTGAGAGGGATGTTTAATTATTCAACAAAGCTCATTCAGAAGCAAAGCTTGGCTTGTTTTGCCTTCTGTAGGGGGGGATATTCGAGTGCTCGTGTGGATAGATTTATGCCGATGTTTCGTAGTATGTAAGGAAGAACGAACGTGACAAACAAAGAGATAAAGTCGTATTGGTCTTGTGATTTAAATTTGTGCACATTTTAAACTTGCCGTTAACAAAAGCTAGGTGGATCGCGGTTGTGGGCGAAAGGTGAACGCATTCAAATATATTTAACCCTGATGTCATTTAGGTAATTTGCTAGATTTTTATTTATTTTGATCTCACAGTCATGTGCAATCATTATGCTTGCGTTTCATTAGAGCACCTTGCTTCGGAATTAAAGTAAAGCCACAATTGTATGTATGAAAAATAAGCGATCGCCATGCACACCGACTCAAGTTTCATTCTATGTGGCGTACATGTGATCCGACAACATGCACGGTACTCTAATGTGATTTTTGCATTGAATTATGTCAGCAAATTATGACTGTTTTGGCATAATTTTGAGTAGTTTGATTCAAAGGTTCTCCTTCGTTTTGACTGATCTCGGATTTCACTCTTCTCAGTGATCTCTTTGTAGCATCTTTTTCATTCTATTTATCCGTTTTCACACGAACTGAATCAAAGCAGGAGGCGTTCCTATAGACAGGGCAAATTTTGCGAATTGATTGGTTCTACCGAGCAGTAAGTGGGAGTTTTTTTGTAACGGAAAGTGCTCTGCAGTGTAGAGTGAGTCTTTTGTTGAGAAGGGTCTCTCTCTCTCTCTCTCTCTCTCTCTCTCTCTCTCTCCCTCTCTCTCTCTCTCCCTCTCTCAGAGTGAGTCATGCATGTTCAGGGATCTGCCAGGATGCGGGGAGAGAGAGAGACATCTCTTCACTAGAGATCTGTCTCTCTCTCTGCCATCTCTGGCCCTCTGTAGAGGAGTGACCTCGCGCTGCTTTTCTCTCATCGTCCTCTGTCTCCATGGATTCCGCGTTTTGTGGTTTATTTTTGGTCCCCGAGTTGCTGCTGCGTGGCGTCGGATTTTCCTGACGACCACCCGCTCCCTTTCTTCAAACCCCTTCGAGGACGCTTTCTCAGCTCCAGCATGCAAAAGATGTGGACGGTCAGCTGGGAGTTGGATGTGTCCGTTCGTGTGTAGGCTGGCATACCGAGGGGAATGCTTCACCGTGCTAAATACAACCGATTCCGGAATGAGTCAGTGACGTCCGTCGATGAGCTTCTGCACGGTCTCTCCATGAACGCCAAGGTCTCGGCCGTCCCGCCGTCGCCGCCCGTGGGCGACCCTCCGTACGCCCCTCCAGCCGACCCCGAACCCTCGGAAGAGTCGGGAACCTTGTGCACCCTCATCAACAAAGTCTCCAACCTCAAATTCGCCAACTCCTCCGGTCTGCTGGGCATCAAGGGCCTGCCGTCTGCCGTGAAGGACCTGGCCGTGTCCAAACTCCAGGGAGGAGCATCAGGAGGCGGATCCGGCAGCCCAGGCTCGTCTTCAGCGCCTCACGCCCCGCTGGAGCCCGGCTTCGTGAGCTCGGGGAAGAAGTGCAGGATGGAAGAGTCTCAGCCTGGAGGGGGAGAGGGATGGAGTCTGGGCGGGACGGGCGGGCTGGTGAACAAGCCGTCTCGTGGATGGCTGCACTCCAGCGAAAAGATTTCCGGACCTGGAGTGACGTACGTCGTTAAGGTAAGATCCAAATCCTTTCTCTCTTCTTGCATTTCCCTTGTTGTGTTTTTTTTTTTTCATCAGTGTACAGCGTCTTCCTGTCCGTGTGCTGGTACAGAGGGATTATGTGTACGGTTTGGAATAGTGTAGGTCGCACAACTGACCACCAAAGCACAGGCTGTTCCGCCACATACAGTACCATGCATGTTTACATGGCATCTGTTGCATTAATCTTGCATGCATGTGGAGGTGGGCGGTATGAATGAAGTCGTGTTATTTAATTTATGTCACAGCTACAGTATATAGAGATGTATAAATAAATAAATAAAGTATTTCTTATAGTATCACTCTCAGTTCTAGCTTGCACTATTCTGGACAATGTTTGAAACTTTGTATTGTTAGTGTTTTTGCGTGTTATTTAATCATGCAGTAATCTCTGTAAACGATCCAAAGAATTTAGAATCTCATTAGAATTTAGAATCTCATTTTATTTGTTTTCTTTGTTCTAGTTGGAACTAAATGGACTCAAAGCAAAAGACGATTATGCATAACACATGGTTGACATTTTATAACACTTGAGTTGAGAACAAAACAGTCAGACTAATATTATCAACACACACTTGGTTTAGCATCACTTGTCAAAAAATGGCCAGTCGCAAGTGCAATGTTGCCCAAACTTGTGAAGAAAGA
The DNA here is from genome assembly GCA_021554675.1 of Leuciscus idus. Taxonomy (NCBI): domain Eukaryota; kingdom Metazoa; phylum Chordata; class Actinopteri; order Cypriniformes; family Leuciscidae; genus Leuciscus; species Leuciscus idus. The sequence goes on along the minus strand of CM038632.1, from coordinate 33,156,280 downwards.
TCTATATTTTTCCATATTCCTTATTGTATGTCATATTTATTTATATAGCGCTTTTTACAACACAGATGTTTCAAAGCAGCTTCACAGAAATAAACAGGAAAATAACAGTGTTAATGTTCGTAAATGACATAACAACTGTAAAGCAGCTCTACAGAAGACAACAGTCTCATTATTCAGCTCAATTCAGTTCATTGTTGACTTAGTGCTGATCCAATAGCAGTGTTGATGTTGTATGTAAATAAGATAAATCAGTACCGTCCGATCATAGCCGTGAAACTCGGTATATATACAGTATAGCATGTGGCCACATTTCTGCCATCATTTTCCATAGAGTAATATTAATCTTCTCTTAGTGAGAGGAGAGGACATATTGATGGCGTTCCGGTTGTCCGTGCGACCACTTTTTTTTTTCTTTTTTTTTTCTTACCTCCACAGATTTGATCTATTCAAATTAACTGCAAGTTTATCACATCAAAAGGGAAGTGCATGCAAATCGCGTAACCACGGCGACCAGTTAGCAGACCAGGGGGACGTTGTTCCGGCTACAGTTCTGTTACTGTATCGTCTCCGGGGACCGTGACGCGCTGCAAGACAGAGCTGTTATTCTTGTCCACATCTATATGCAAAGACAAACATGATAACTGATCTTTGATTTGTGCACGTACGCCACACGTCTCCCAGTGTAACTTGCGTGTGGCGCCTGCGCTCTGTGCGTTTGATTTAAAACGCTCTCTTATATATTAATATCCAGGGTTCCAATGGTCAACAACCCTGGAAATATCATTTTGAATTAGTGAGTAAACTCTTGAAAAGTAGTGCATGTACATTTTTCTTGTATACATTAGCTTTAGAAATACAGACATCATTGCCTCCTTTTCGGGTTATTTGCAGACATCATTTTTTTGTTGATGTTTAGTAAGTGCATTAGTTCTAACACATTTTAAACATGTTTGCATTATAGATCGTGCATATTGTGCACTGACCTCAGGTCTTGCAGTATCATGTATTTTAAGCGTATCATCTAATGTGTTTGTGATCATATAAGCATGTTCTCAGCCTCATTGAGCTAAAGGTGACTCTGATTCGTGCGGGATGAATCATACATTATTCCCTCCTAGCTTTTTTCCCTTCTGAATTGTCAGTTGCTGTCGAGGCAAAACACGAACCGTCGACACGATTGAGTTAGATGATGCAAACTAATGTGCATTGGAAGGGAACTAAATGTGTTTTACTTGCTTTATTATCATTGACCAAGGTCTCTCACAGCATTTAACGTGAAGAGAGTGACAGAGGAAGAAAAGGACAGTGTATTTCTAGTTTGTAAGAGTTAGTTGGTAAAAGTTGGCAGCTTCGATAACAAACCCTTCCGGCGTCCCTCTGCAGGCTGAATGTGTGTTATTCTTTACAGTTCACTTATTGAGTGACCCTGTGCATGAACGCACACACACACACACACACACACCATGCTCCATTTCACTAAAAGGACAGCTGCTGACATTGACTGGACGGGCTGCTTCTCAAACACACACTACCAGCGTTCTGACAGACTACAGACTTTAGATACGGCCCAGGCTTGGTTTATGGGTTTAAGTGAAAATTTGTGCACTTAATTTATATCTATTAAAAGCATAAGGCACTTGGGTCATGCCTTACAGTAAATATACAGTGCATGTTCAAAATTGTTGGCAGTTTAGTGTGCAAATATGTGTGTGTGTGTTATTCTGAGTAGCTGTGTTGATATATTATCAAGAGCCGGTTTCATTCTCAAGTGTGAATTTGAATGTCACATATAGAGCAAAATCTACGAGATAGCAAGTCTTGGCTTGTTTACATCCTCACAAAAATGTAAACTGCGTTATCGCACGATATATACATATATATATGAAGAGTTCAGATGCAAAAGCCTCTTAGTGCAATCTGAAATTGTCTTCTAAAATGAGCATTTTTTTCAAGCTTGTATATTTAAGTTCAGTAATTTAACTTTAATGATAATTAATAGGTCATTTTCATTGCCATTAAAGTGAAATAACTGAACATAAACATACAAGCAAATTTTAGATGATACTTAGAGGCTTTTGCATCTGAACTCTTCATATATATAAATATATATGTATTAGATCCACCTTTATCCGCATACACACAGTATACTAATGTAAAGCAATATTTTATTTTTTTATTTCGTTGCAAAATGTAACTCTATTATCACCCAGAACTTCATATAAAGATAGTTATGTGTGAATTTATAACTGTATCCGCATACATACAGTATGTACTCATGTAAAGCGATATATAACTATATAGCAAATCTCAAATGCTTGATTGTTTATATCATCACGAAATGTAACTCTATTATCGCCCGGCTCTAATCTGCTAAATGTGACTATAAGGCATGAAGATAAACATTAAAAAAAATTTTATTAAGCTGCTTTGAAATTTGTATTGTGAAAAGATTTGATTTGACTTGATTATCTTGGCATGTTACTATATAATAGCCACTTTGTCTAATACAATCAGTCAATTAGCAATTAGCTTCCGTCATTGTATTTAGCTAAAAACTGTTTGCCAAAACATTGCTCTGACTCATCGTCCGTTTCCGGCCTCATTTCCTGTCTGCGCTTTGAATCGTACACCAGTGAGTTAATCTGGACTGTTAAAAAAAAGAGATGATTTTTCCATGAACCGCTCGAGTGATCTTAACCAATCAGCTCTGCCAGCGTTCCTGGGAGAAGCCGAATCTGCCGTGCGTTAGACGGTTCTCAGGTGGGTTACTGCAGGTGAGTCACTCATTTAGTCAAGGAAAGTTGTAGTGAGAGTCTCACTGAGTGAGTCATGCGGCTTTGAGGGATCGGTGAGGGGACGGGCTGAGAAAAGCTGAGATGTGTTGATGCATGATGTCACTGGTGATGCATGATGTCATCGACTGGAGAGGAAGTCACACTGTTCTCATGCGTTGCTCATTTTTAATTCACAGCTGAAGCACTTCTGGCTGTTTTTATATTATAATTATATAAGGATTTTATTTATTTGTATTTTTTTATTAATGTTTTAAGACTTTCTTATATAGTTCATGCAGGGCTAGGATTTTGTGTTTGAGATTAATCCTTAAAGCTGTCTTGTCTTTTTTTTGTTTAGTTTTTTTTGCTTTTTGTAGTTGATCACTTTTTATATTCTTTTATTCTTTTTTTCTTTTCTTTTTTTTTAGGGTTTTGAGATTTTTATAGTTGAAATATAACATGAGGTACATCCTTTGAAGTTGAAGTGATTTTTTTGTTTTTCTGTATTTTATTTTAATTTTATTGAATACTTTCAAGGGTTTTGAGCTTTTTATAGAGAAAAGAAAATCACAAGAGTCCTTGAAGATTTTTTTTTTCATTGTCGATTTAGTTTTTTCTTTTTGTTGTTGATTACTTTTTATTTTATTTATTTTACTTTATTTCACTTATTGAATACTTATGTAGTTCATGCAGGGTTAGGGTTTTGAAGTTTTTATAGATTAAACAATATGATATGAAGGGTGTAATATTTCAGTGTCAGAATGTAATTTCAGTGTCATTTTTTTTTCTTTTGCAGTTAATCTATTTTATTTTATTTTAGCATAAAATGACAGACTGATAAAATTACTCTTTTATGCTAAAATAAAAAATTACAACAAATCCATTCACTCCTTATCCAACAAATGTGTTCAAGTGAGTTTGAGAAGTCATGTGATCAGATCAGACATGATAATGCCGTGGTTTAGAGTATATCACATCTGATGAGGGACATTTAATTTAATTTTATCAATTAATAAATTCTACTAGAAACAAACCTTGTTGTATTATTTTAATTTAATACTGTGAAGCTGCTTTGATACAATCTGTATTGTGAAAAGCGCTATACAAATATACTGGACTTGACATTGTGCGAAATATCAATCTGTGATTTTGAGAAATTTGTGGAATTTGTTGTTTTCCTGAAGACAATGTTTGATTGTGTGTCTGCATATGTGAGCTTGGCGTGTGTGTGTGTGTGTGTGTGTGTGTGTGTGTGTGTGTGTGTGTGTGTGTGTGTGTGTGTGTGTGTGTGTGTGTGTGTGTGTGTAACAGTGTGTGACTGTAGACAGGCAGATTAAAGTATGAAAGGAATAGTTAAATCAAAAATGAAGATGCTGTCATTAATTACTCACCCTCATGTCGTTCACAAACTGTATTTATTAATATTATTATTTGCTGTTATTTTATTGAATGCAAAAAGGGAGTTTTTGAAGAATCTTCATACAGCTCTTGAATGACCACAGACTGTAAAAAAAAAAAAAAAATTGGATGACACATTTCCGGTTCCTTCCACTGTAGAAAAATGAAGAAATTAAATAGGCTTTATTTTGATATGTTAACTTTAAAGTGATCATCACAAGCCATGTTTCCATCCACCTACTTTTATGTGAATACGTGATATTGCATAAAAAATGAAGATGCAAGATGCAAGAAAAACTGTGCTCAATAGAGGCAGACAATTTATTTAATCTGATAAGAAGACATGCGCATAATCTACGATGGAAACACATTTACTGGATGCACAACAAAAACCTCATGTGACTTCAGCAGAGCATGTGATTGGATAACTGGACTAACCAGCGGACCAATCGCATCACACAGCATCTCAAATATTGGTTTGGTGGTTCTGCAATGCCTGAGCCAAAGTCTGTCATCAGAATGATTCGGTTTAATTCACGGCTCACATGTTTGGGTTCCCAAAACCCAACATCAGAACGCAAGATGACATGACAGTGTTTATTGTGTTTAATTTGCCATAAGTCATTTATGATGTACGTAAACAGAGTCACAGTGGCTTCCCCCGATTGCAGCAACTTCCATTTTTATTAGAGATATTTTGTGCCAGGAAGTGATGTTGTTGTTCTCTTGAACACATGGAAACGTTGCTTCAATCGCAAAAGTTTTATGCCATATTCCAATTTTGCAGAAAAGTTACATTTGCAACATTTGAATATTTAATATGGTACTTTATCACACACGGGCGATGACAATCTCTAGTTTTGAGGATGATTATCAGCTGTTCTAATCTCATCTGTGTCCTTCTGTTTTCAGTATTTGGGCTGCATCGAAGTCCTCCGGTCCATGAGATCCCTGGACTTCACCACACGATCACAAATCACACGGTACAACAACTCTCTCTCTGTCTTTCTGCTAATGAAGAGGTGTAAAATAGCCTCAAACTCTTCCTCTTATGCTGTACAAGGAATAGTAGCATGCATGGATTCACACACTTCCAAAGAAAGATCTTTATCATATCATATACCATATATCATACTGGCACCTTTAGTAATGATAATCCATCGTTATCTTTATAGTTATTGTTCTTGATGTAAAAAAATAGTAATTAACAGTATTGTTTCCTCTGGTGTCCTTCATTTCAGAGTCACACTCAGGACCTTCGGGACCAAATGGTCCGGGAGGGTGGGAATAATATTTATAAAAAAAAAATCATAATCTTTTTTTTTTTACTTGTTTTTTATAATATTTTTTCTTTTCTTTTTTGGTGTTTTGAGATAATTTTATGATTTATAATTAATATTTATGCAATAATTATGACCCATTTTTTCCCATTGAATATAATATAATGTTTTTTTATATATAATTATTTTTTTATTTTTTTTTATTTTTTAAGCTGTATTTTTGTGTTCACATACCTAATACCATAAAAGTCACCAAGTTCCGTAACATTCCGATGAAGCTGTGACTTTTTAAAAATTCAAAACAGATTTTTGTAATCTGAATTTATTAGTGTGTATGTGTATAAAAGTGTGTGTGTGTGTGTGTGTGTGTGTGTGTGTGTGTGTGTGTGTGTGTGTGTGTGTGTGTGTGTGTGTGTGTGTGTGTGTGTGTGTGTGTGTCTGTTTTGCACTCTTGATGTTTTATAGATTCACCCCTTCACTGTTGTGTGCTTTTTTTCTGGATCATGGCTGATTTGTAGATTGTACGCACAAAAAAAACTCTGTATTTTCACATTTTTGCCAATTTCCCATTCATTTCCTATGGCGGACCATTTGGTCCCGAAGGTCCTGAGTGTGACTATTTTTTTTACAACCACTTAGACTATTCAAATCCTGTCGCCAATTTTTTTGGGTGTTCATATACCAAGTACCAACAAAGTCACCAAATTTCGGACCATTCCGATGAAGCTATGATTTTTTACATTTTTTTTATTTAAACGCTTCGGGCCCATTTGGTCTGAAAGACACCAGAGGGTTAAATTTGATAAAATTAGTGTGCTCTACCAACTTAGGGTGCAAATATCAATGAATATTAATAATCACAAAATCAAAAAATATGCACTCATTTTCCTCAATAAAAAAAATATATATTTAAAAAAATTTCATTTATTTTATAAAATAAAATTATGTAAAAAGATTTAAAAAGAGGTGCAAATGTCAATTAATATTAATAATCACACAATGAAAAAAATATATGATGATCTGCACTCATGTTCCTCGCTTTTTAAATATATTTTATTTTGCAATTTAGTTATTTATTTATTTAAAAAATAAGATTATGTAAAAATATTGACAAAAACGAGCATCATTATATTTTTCAGATATTTTTTTTTCTTTTTGACTATGAAACACAACCTATGGTATTGATTATTTTACTAGTTTTTGTCCAAATGATTCAGACTCTCCAATCCTACACATGAAATGATATCTATTGAAGACAACAGAAGAGGGAGAGCATTTTAGCTGAGCGTGTTTGTAATGTTTAGTTTTCTCTTTTATATAATTTTTCTTATGTTTATGAATTTATAAATATTTATGTTTTTGTTGTTTTGCTACTAAATCACAGTTAATGGCTTTTGTACGCTGCTTTTTAGTTGCTTTAACGGTTACATCACAGTTAATGGCTCCCGTGTGGCGTTACATGACTGTTATCAGCTTTTTTATGGCACTTTTATGTTTGTTTTTTTTTTTCTTTATTTGCACCCGCTGCCAAACACTCATTTATTGTTGCTAAAATGAGCGCATGAGATGTGAATGTAACCCATCCATGTGTGCTGCTGATGAGTCATTGCGTAACATTAGTGTAGAGGCAGCAGATCGGATCCCAGCGGACGCTGCTTGTTTATTGAGCGCTGGGGCTGTGTGGGCCGATCCTCATACAGACGCTGGAGATGACATGTCATATCCTCTTTTCTGCCTGACTTCCTGCTCTCTCTGCTGTGGCGTTCGCACGAACACACCACACACTCCCGACTGCTCTCTCTGGACACAAGTCAGACGGGTGCAAAGAGGACTGTGATAGTTTAGATTTATTGTGCCTTTTGGAAAACATCTCATCAAATGTGTCGAGAACATGTCCAGAAAAAAAAATGCATTTATATTTCTTGGGTTTTAAAATTCTCATTACTGTAATTTTTTTAAATCCCAATTTCGTTACTATATATATATATATATATATATATATATATATATATATATATATAGTATTTATACATCATGGTAGTATTTGTTGCATTGCATTTAATTTAATTCATGCTGACTTAAATGTTCTACAGTACTGAGTGTCTAATGAAAATCAGCATTAATTTGAGCATTTAGCATTAAGTTGAGAATTATTTAAAACGACCTGTCTGAACGCATTACAGAAAATGGTTAGAAATGTGCTTAATTGCTCTGAAAATTATGATATTGTGCAAAATAATCTTTTTGGTCTTAAATAGGCTTAATTTTCTTTTTACAAAATTCCGGTATAATTTATGATTTTTTTTTTTTCTTATTTTTTTGGTAAATATGAACATTTTAAAAATGTTTAACCTTATCAATATATATTATTTTTAGCAAATGTTTTTTAGATTTAAAATATAAATATTTATTATGTTTTTATTTTTATTTTATGTGAGTTGTATATAGGTTTTTTGTTTCTATAATTAATTATTTTTATAATTTTTATTATTATTTATCAAAAATAGTATATTTCCATTCCTTTCAACCTTGTCAATATATAGTATTTTTAGAATTTTTTTATATATATATATTTAAAATATTATAGGCTATTTATTTATATTTTTTATATATATATATATATATATATATATATATATATATATATATATATATATATATATATATATATATATGTATATACATTTATATAATTTTCTAGTTTATGTTTATAGTATTATTATTATTATTATTATTTGTATTTGCATTATTTAATATCAACCATCGGCATGTCTAGATATTATGATGAGCGTCTGCTATTGAAACCCAGGCCGGATTGACAGAAACAGATCAGATCTATCCCAGAATGAACAGGTTTGCTCTGGCTCCAGAATGACTGTTTGCACAGAGCATCATTACAGTTTGCTCTCTCTATACTTACTCTTACTCACGTCTTTATATTTTTTGTAATTTCTCTCCACAGGGAGGCGATCAGTCTGGTGTGTGAAGCCGTCCCTGGTGCCAAAGGAGCTCTGCGCAAGAGAAAGGTAGAACGAGAGAAAAGAGAGATGCTTTGTGAGGAGCGAATGTGTGGAAATATGTTAAAGAAAATAACTAAATAAGATGAACTATTATACTGCATTTCATTCAGTTTCAAAGAAGTAACAACTCTATTCATATTCTCCATAGGAACATTTTATTTTGAACGATTAAACCTTTAAAGACAGCTGTACAGTGAGCTACGGCTACGAGGTTGTTCATCGATGGTATTTGCTTCTGTTTAAGGCGTTAGCCCACATTATTTCAACTTGGTTTTAAAATAATTGTGTTTAACAGCAGAATTTGTGGTGGAAAAACTACATTACCCATGATGCTGTGCAGAACATTCCGATGTAAAATCAGAGAGTCAAAAAAGCAACACTCACTTTAGTTTAGTCCCTAGTCTCTACTCTTTTAAAATACTTAAATAAAATACTAAAATACAGCATATTTTGCAATACATTTAATATAAATAAATTTTTAAAGTAGTAGTTTTATATTTCTCCATCATTTTTAATTAGATTATGCCGTTTGCAATGCTTCATGGGATTGTAGTTCTTTCCCTCACTAAAGCCGTTAAACACACATTCTTGTGCCTTTGAATTTTTGTCTGATTTTCAAATACTTTTTTTGCTTCAAATCAAAGTTTTGAAATCCCTATGGGAGAAATAAATGGAAAAAAAATACTTCCGGAACCAACGCAGCTGAAAAAGTGTCCGGCCACTGTTGCACTCTATAGAAAGCCCCTTAAAGTCGGACTTCCAACTTGGAAACTCGTGCAACAATCCACAAGCCTGGTTCCTTCGTGTGTCAATTATTAAGTATTTTGCATATTTTCCCTGAAAGATCAGCACAGAAAAGTCTGCAGATTCAGTCTGAGTCTGCATATTCCCATTTGTTGTCTTGGGAAATGTTCAGTTTTCATGGAAAATAATATGTTGATGGTGCAAACATGATGTTAAAGGCATGTCAGGATGAAGCAAACTGAATTACATACGTTACATACAACAGATAGAGTTAGAGATTACTGTACATGACAACAGGAGGTGGAGGTTATAGATGCAGATCAACAAAGATAAAGACCAAAAGCGGGGCATCAGAAGGTTTGGAGTGAGATAAAGACAGTTAGAGATCAAATAAAGGCTGGAGAAAGAGAAACGGCATGCTGCAGTGTGTGTGTGTGTGTGTGTGTGTGTGTGTGTGTGTGTGGGCATACTGTTAGCACGGTGACTCATTCTGTGCTGAGCAGCAGTAATCAGGCCTCCTGCCTCCTGCTGTGTGTGTGTGTGTGTGTGTGTGTGTGTGTGTGTGTGTGTGTGTGTGTGTGTGTGTGAGTGATGCACGTTTGCTGCGAGGATTGCAGCCGTGGAAAGGGACGTGTCCGCTTTCAAATGAACAGACGTGTGTGTGGGGATTTTAGGGAACCTTTAAAGCGTGCTGCGCTGTATGTCCTGATTTAATGAAGCCACACTGGATCAGTTTAGCACACAAACACAGAATGTGTTTTATTTTTGTTTTGTTTTATTTCTTCCATTAAGTAATATGAATGAAGACTGGAGTGATTTGAATTTAATTAATAAATAAATAAAAAACGCATTTTAATAGGCAAAGCATTTACAGCTAAATAAATTAGTAAAATAAATTAAAATAATAATATAATTTAAATTAATCAAATATTAAATAAATATAAAAAATAACAATATTTCAATAAATATGTACAATAACAATAAATCAAATTAACATGAAATATATATATATTTTAAATCATTCCAGTGTTATTATACAATGAGATACTAATGTAGTTTTTATTAATAATTTGATTTTTTTTTTTTGTATATTTTCCATTTTCATTTTAGTTCAAATTGTAATTTTTTTTGTAAAATGTCTATAGTTTTTACTAATTTTTATTTCAGTTTTAGTTATTTTAGTACTTAAAAAAAATATTATTATATACAAATATATTTTTTTATTATAGTCATTATAATCACGATGCGGCGCGACGTGAAGCAACACGACACATTTCTGACGGTAAACTGATGCTCTATTTCTGACGTATTTCAAATGCAACTCCTGACAGGAACGACGAATGGATTTGCAGCGGTAGCTTCGTCACTTCCGGTGTAGACGGCGTGAGAAATCAGTGATCATCACATATCGCAATAAGGAAATTAAGAAACAATTAAGAAGGATAGTCTCTCTCTCTTTCAGACTCCCTCGAAACTTCTCTCCAGTATTTTGGGCAAGAGTAACCTGCAGTTTGCTGGCATGAGTATCAATCTCAACATCTCCACCAGCAGTTTAAACCTGATGACACCGGACTCCAAACAGGTACAAACACACACACACATCTCTCTCTCTCTCTCTCTCTCTCTCTCTCTCTCTCTGTCTCTCTCTCTCTCTCTCTCTCTCTCTCTCTCTCTCTCTCTCTCTCTCTCTCTCTCTCTCTCTCTCTGTCTCTCTCTCTCTCTCTCTCTCTCTCTCTCTCTGTCTCTCTCTCTCTCTCTCTCTCTCTGTCTCTCTCTCCTCTCTCTCTCTCTCTCTCTGTCTCTCTCTCTCTCTCTCTCTCTCTCTCTCTCTCTGTCTCTCTCTCCTCTCTCTCTCTCCCTCTCTCTCTCTCTCTCTCTCCTCCCTCTCTCTCTCTCTGTCTCTCTCTCTGTCTCTCTCTCTCTCTCTCTCTGTCTCTCTCTCCGTCTCTCTCTCTCTCTCTCTCTCTCTCTCGATGAAGTGTTTTATTGCAGATGAATGATGCTCCTTCCTGTTTCCACAGATAATAGCCAATCATCACATGCAGTCCATATCCTTTGCCTCCGGTGGAGATCCGGTAAGACTTCACAACATCACACCAGTGATTCATTCTTCAGCTGACGTTCAGTCTCACGACACTTTATGGCAAATCTCAGAGCGCTCGGGGGAAAAATGAAGGTGTTTCGCTTTTAATGATGATTTTTTCCGCCCCTTTAAGACTTCTGTTCGTAAATGACCTCATGACTGGCTAGTCTCTGTATACCAGTTGTTTATGAGATCAAGTTGCTGAATATTGAATAAATATTGATATGTTAATGTGGGTCATTTGTTAATCAGCTCGTAATCGTGATGTCATAATCATAACATTTTTATGAATTAGACATTTTTTGCAATTTTTAATGGTCACATGTGAATGATCTCATAGATATGTCATAATAATGACATTTTTATTAAGTCACTTTTTTCAGTTTTTAGTATGTAAATGTGGGAGCTTACTTGTGATGTCATAATCATTACATTTAAATTAATTCGAAATGTTTCCATTTTGAATGCGTAAATGTGGGCGGTCACATGTGAGTGAGCTCATAGATATGATGTCATAATCATGACCATTGACGAATCAGTCATTTTTGCAGTTTAGTTTCAATCTGCGCAGACTGGGATGGACAGATTTGAGATGTACAAATACATCAAACTCCTATTTCAAAAGAGCAAGACATATCCCGTCCTCCATTATATGAAACACGCTCATAAAAGCATGAGCTCATTTTCTCTGTCTTCTGCCAACAGGACACGACTGATTACGTCGCTTATGTAGCGAAAGATCCTGTTAACCGGAGAGGTATTACTCCCGTCTTTTCCTTTGCTGATGATTTGTGTGTCATTTATTATTTCTCATGTCCATGTTAATGTTCGGAGACAAGCAATCCCTTCTTATGTTGAGAGTAACACTGTTTGTTTGAGAGTGTGTGACCTGTCAACTTTTGACCAGTGGCAAGTGAATGATCACCTTTAACTAATTTCATAATATCTCCATAACATTCACAGTGATGGTTGGTGCAGAGTTGGCGATGCTCTTTGTTGATCAACCACAGTTTTAGCTCTACGGCTCCTGAGGGCCATTTCATTGTGTTTCCCACACTGGGCCGCCCTGTAGCGCTACATCCACAAACAAGCGTGATTGATCAGTCCGCCACGGCTGCATTTAGCATCAAAAAATCAATTTCTGTGGCTGTTATATCTTCCTCTCTTTTCATTTCATGGATCTTTTAACTTCCTGTCAGCGCAGAGGCCACGTTTTAAAACTCTTGCCGTACTTTCTAATGCATTTTTGATATTGTCAGAGGAAAGATCCTGTAATGAACACTTCACAGCGGAGTGAGTCAGCAAATCGCCATCCGTTTCACCATCTGCTGATATCTAAAGCTTCAGCATGTGTGCGTGTCTTGTGTGTGTGTGTGTGTGTGTGTGTGTGTGTAGCTGTATGTCAGATTGATTGTTGCTTCATTTGTGTGTTTCATGTATTTTGATGAATAAAAAACATGTCACAGCTCACCCTAAAATGAAATCATTTCAAAATAAAACGCTTACTAAGAAAGATGAAATATTTTTTTGTCAACTTGCATGCCATATGACAATTAACCAACATCAGAGAACCGTGAATATGCAAATGTGTTGTTAAATTATTGAAATATAAAAAAATAATATATATAAAAAATAATTAAAATCCAAAAGGCTTTATATATATATGATATTGAAATAGTATTTTTTTAAAAATTTGTATTGCAATACAATTATTTTTAAATGAACATATAGGCAGTACAGCAAATGCTACCATGATGGACAAAAGCATCACAATTTCAAAAATATTATTTTTTGTAATGAGAATTTAGAGGGTTAAATGTGCTATTGTCATTAATTGGCTATGTTTTTTGTGTTTTGGGGTTTTTGGGGTGAAATATGACCCATGCATGTTCTTGACAGGTTTGGTGAGATTCATCCTGACTGTGTGTTGATTTCTAGCATGTCATATTCTGGAGTGCTCCGACGGTCTGGCTCAGGATGTGATCAGTACGATCGGTCAGGCGTTCGACCTGCGATTCCAGCTCTATTTGCAGTGTCCATCCAGCAAACCCTCATCCATGCACGACAAGTGAGTCCACGCAGACACCTTCAGGACTCCGAGCCTGAGGCGGCTTCTACATCTCATGTGTCCTCTCTTCAGGGTTATGAGTACGGACGAGCCCCCGTGGACAGAGGAAGGGGAGGAGTCCGCCGATCATCACTACTACAACAGCATTCCCGGGAAGATGCCTCCACCTGGAGGATTCATTGATGCTAGACTGACCAATCAGACGCAAGACAGCAGCCAGGTCTGCAGCACTAATCACTCACACACACACTGACAGGAAGTGACCTGACCCGGGATCAGTAGTCACTCAAGCTCAGTTTCGGTCTGTAAATGCAGTACATGTGTTTTGGTAAAGAATGAGAGTAAAGGATTATGCTATGATGAAGTGTCCATAAAACATAGTTTTAATTTCTGTTGATAAAAGAAATCAGGTCACTAAAATGAATCGAGGGCCTATTTTAAATTGAGGGAACCAAACATATCTGATATTAATGGTAATAATATTTACTTAAATTTAAATTCTATTTTTATACAATTTCGTTATAATATTGAAATGACTGACACAAAATACAAAACAATTTCAATGTTTCCACTCCAACATATATAATAGTTAAATTAAAATAAATATTATATTTTGTTAAAATATTAAAAGAAACAACACAAAATATTGAACAGTTCCAACTGTCCCCCTTTAATAATAATTAAAGTAAAATCAATTCATAAATATTATAGTTTGTTATTATATCAAAAGAAACAACACAAAAAAAACAACAATTCCAACTGTCTCCCTCCAACATATATAATAATTCTATTCAAATAATAAATATGTAAATATTAAATATTGTTATAATACCGAAACCAGCTACACAAAATACAGAACTATTCCAACTTTCCCACTCCAACATATATAATAATATAAATAAAATAACAACTTAACATAAGTAAATGACTTGAGTTACAGATATCAGTACAGTATTACTTATTGTTTAAAAAAAAACTCACATTCCACATGATCTGCTTCTTAATAACATGTATAAATGTTGACATTAGTGAATGACTTCCTGTAGTGTGGACTCTGTTTCCTGTCTGTCAGTGAATGTGACTCCAGCAGGTCAGAGATGAGGAGGTGTTTCATTATTGTTGTTGATGACTCATATGCTGTCCACACAGGGCGCTGGAGTCGACCAGACGTACTACCAGGGCCGACCCATGTTCTTCCAGCAAGGTACAATTCACTTTTATTGTCACGTTTAGACAGTTAAAGAGACAGATCACATAAAAAAAAACCTTTGTGGCAAACCTGTATGACACAATAGATGATATTTTGAAGAATGTATAATATTTTGAAGAATATCTTTTTTTGTTTTTCTGTCTGTGCTTCTCATTTAGGGTCCTGTGACATATACAGTCTCCCTGAGGTCAAAGGTCAAGCCCCTAAAGCAGGAGACGTCCCCACGTATGTGAACACGCAGCACATTGACACGCAGGTGTTGGCCGCCCTGCAGGGAGAGGCGGAGGCGGCGTCCGATTCGGGCACGACCGGGACAGCTAAAGACAGCCCGAGGAAGGACCTCTTTGACATGAGTAAGAGTAAACACAGAGGCTGGAGCATCTAATGTTGCTGCTATAGCTTCCGATAGGAAAAACAAATGATTTGGTGAAAAATGAGAACAACACAGCCATTCCTTTCAACAGCTAGAGAGCAGGTGTTGCAGACTAGTCGACATCATGACACTTTAAGCTTGACGTCAATTAGTCGCTGATCATCATGGCCTATAGAGGGCGCAACAGGATAATAAATCTTTGAAGTCAACTTTTACACTCCATTTCCAAACAGTTAAAATGACTAATAAATGCATACTCAGAGAGCGCTCCGCAAGATGTGTTTCATTAAACCATCTGGATGCTCAAAATTGATCTTGTGAATTCACGTTTTACACCGCTTATTGTACACGCAAGTTAATCGCCGTTCTAAACTAATGCACTGCTGCATTGTAACGCACACGCATACAGACAGTAGCTCGCAGATCACATGAAGATCGCACACACAGAATCATTCAGTACTGCAGAAACACAGTGTAAACTCTGTTCTGTGATAAAATAGCTTAGAATCTGAAAAGTTCTAGCATATATTTCTTAGTAACTAAAACCCAGAGCTTCACTATTAGTAGAGAGACGCTGCCAGGGAGAATTAATTCTCACGCAATCACTCTCTCACTAATGCAATCATATAAATGTAATGTAACTTGATCTGTATCTGATTTAGAACTAGCAGAAATCTGTCAGAAATATAACGACCCAAAGACAAAAGAAAGTGAAAGTGAAAGTGACGGCCAAGTATGGTAACCCATACTTGGAATTTGACCTCTGCATTTAACCCATCCAAGTTAATGCACACACATTAGGAGCAGAGTAGTGAGTAGTTAACACACACACACTGCAAACGTGGATACACACACCCAGAGCAGCGGGCAGCCTTTGTGTGGCGCCCGGGGAGCGATAAGGGTGCCTTGCTCAAGGGGGCCGTGCACCTCAGTCATTTCCCACCGGTTCTGGAATCGAACCAGCAACCTTTGGGTTACCAGTTCAACTCCCTAACCACTAGGCCATGACTTTAATCACATAAATGTCTGAAGTCTCTAAGTAAATGTGGTTGTCAATCCCAAAAACTGACAGTGTGAACGTAGCCTGTGAGTATCTACTGTACGTATGCGGATAAAGTTACATTTTGCAACGAAATAAAAAAATCCGCACATGAGATAACAGGTTTTGTGTGACGCCCTCAGAGCCGTTTGAGGACGCCATCATGACTCAGTCTCCAGCTCCTCCGGCCTCAGAGCTACACAAGGCGGCGTCCGTGGATAACTCCAGTCCGCTGCTGATGCGAGCGGCCGCCCTGAGAGCTCAAGAGGAGCTGGAGGACCACGCGTGGTATCACGGAGAGATGAGCCGGCGCCAGGCTGAGAAACTGCTGCTTCACGACGGAGACTTCCTGGTGCGCAAGAGCGCCACAAACCCGGGGTCATACGTGCTGACGGGGATGCACAACGGCCTGGCCAAACACCTGCTGCTGGTCGATCCAGAGGGAACGGTGAGAACTGCACAGTCAAACCAACATTTATTCAGACGCCTTCGACATTTCTCACATTATCACACTTTATTCGCTATCGTTTAGAAAATGGTAATAAAATATGACAAGAAGAGTTATCAAATCAGTGGATATTTCACTGGTGTTGTCCATCCTTCTGTTAGACTGTCTCACAGATGAATTATGTTGAATATCTGTCAGCTGTTAAATTTAACTACACAATTAGATAATACCAATTTAGGTCAACCAATCACCAAGCAATGCTTCATTTTGTTTAGTCTGTGTGTAAAAAGAGCATTAGCAATTAAAGAAAAAACACTTCAGCAAAACATGATCAGGTCAAAGTGTCTGAATCATTTTTGTTCCCAAATTTTTATAAATTTTAGTGGTAGTCACTGTATGAATAATATTTGGGTATAATATGTCCCAGTTTAATTTATTTTGCTGTTCTCACATTCATAAATGAACTAAAAACTATATCTGGTGTCTGAATAATGTTTGGTTTGAGTGTAAATGTAAGTCGATGAGAGGAGGCTTGGTCGGCCAGATGTTAATTAGTTGGTTGGTCACAGAAAATAAAAAACTCCACAGGCAAAGTCCGATAGACAGATCGTTAACACGGCGGATCCATGTGGTAATTACATCAGGCAGGAAAACATTCATTGACTTATCACTTTTTAACATATTAGTAGTAGCCTAACGTTAGCCGCTCACTCTAACGCTAACCTAGATAAATGTGTGCTATTATTAGGCGCATTTCCAAGTGTTCATGTGGAGTGTGTGTGGAAGCTAAATTAGTACAGCGCTTGCTGCGTGCCATTTTTAACTTAACGTGCATTTCTCTCTATAGGCATGTCTGCGGCGATGAGGGTCAGCCTCGTCCACTTCATTACAATCTAGAAAAAGTGTGCACTTAATTGATCTTTTAAAGGCTCATTGTGGTTTAGTACACTGCACAGACAAAAAAAAGTCGCCAGCATGTTATATGTCCGGCAACAGTTCTTCTAACCCTATCTGATGGAGTGTGTAGCTTTTCATTTCTTAAACACACATGTATGAAGACACATCATAACCATTTTCCTAAGATTCATCAGGCTCAGATTGTGAGAGAATGGTTGTTAGAATTGTCAATACTTGTTCTTGACCAAAAATGTATGCACCTTTTGATGGAAATAATTAATGTAAATAAAGATTACACTTTATTTTAAGGTGTCATTGTTACAGTGTAATTTTGTATTTAAGCACGGAGTAATAGTAAGCAACTACATGTACTTACTATAGGGTTAGGGTAGGATTAGGATTTGGTTGAGGGTTAGTTGCATGTAATCATGCATAATTTACAGTTATTACTATGGTAAGTACATATAACATGTAACAAAGGACACTGTAAAATAAAGTGTTGCCTAAATAAATGTTGTGATGCAATTCATGTGTGAAATGATTCTTCATGCTCCTCCCAACCATTCTTTCACAGTTTGAGTTTTGATGAATCTTGACATTGTCATCCTGGAATACGGCCATGATGTGTCTTCATACATGTGTGTTTAAGAAATGAAAAGCTACACACTCCATCAGTTAGGGTTAGAAGAACTGCTGACAAACACATAACATGCTAGAAACATAATAATCACTGCAATAATGATCCAATCATAGACGCTTTAAATCCAAACAGCAACTTTTTTGTTTTTTTTGGCCGGACAGTGTTTAATGTAGGACAATGCACGCAATGTTATATATACTTGCGATTAGTTATTAATGGCTTAAATGAAGGACTACCAGTATACTAGGAAAATCTTTGGTCGGACGCAGCTCTACTATTCAACTATAGTTAATTTGACTAATTCCATAAAGCCTGTAAAGATGTTGCTAAAGTGTCATTTTATCCATGAGAATGAGTTGAAAATGTATATATATAGTATTTCTTAAAAAGAACAAGGCAGCTCTGAGCATTGATGTTATAAATATCACCTATGAAAGCAGTGGGTTCAACCGTCTCTAGAGACACAGAGAAAATGCTTCTATTTTGGGTTGGTTTGTAGTTCAATCAAACACTGAAGTTGAATGTACAACATTTGGAGTGAAAAGTTGAACATGAATTTAAGAAGTAAACGAGTCACATGATCGATTTAATCAGTCACATAGAATTTTTTTCATTTTACATCATAACTTTACTTTTCTAAATCCTAAAACATTTTAACTTCAGGTTTTAATGGCAGAAATCCCATATTTCCTCAGGATAAATGGAGTCTCTTCTGCTCACCAAGGCTGCATTTATTTGATCAAAAACACTGTACAAATGTGAAATATTATTACAATTTAAAATAGCTGTGAATATATTTTAAAACGTAATTTATAAAGCTGAATTTTCAGCATCATTACTCCAGTCTTCAGTGTCACATGATCCTTCAGAAATCATTCTGATATGATGATTATATGTAATATCAATGTTGAGAACAGTTGTGCTGTGGAATATTTTTGTGCAAACCGTGAGACATTTTTAAGGATTCTTTCATAAGTTTAAAAAACAGCAATATTTTTTTTACATTATAAAATGTCTTTACTGTAAATTTTGATCAATTGAATGAATCCTTGCCGAATAAAAGTATTAATTTCTCTACGTTTAAACAGTAGTGAACATGCAAGCGTCTTTAAAGGGATACTCCACTTTTTTTGGAAATAGGCTCATTTTACAGCTCCCCCAGAGTTAAACAGGTGAGACTAGCCGAACTCCGGGTCTGGCGGTAGCACTTTTAGCATAGCTTAGCATACATCATTGAATCGGACAGGACCATTAGCATCTCTCTCAAAAAAATGACCAAAGAGTTTCGATATTTTTCCTATTTAAAACTTGACTCTTCTGTAGTTACATCGTGTACGAAGACCGACGGAAAATGTAAAGTTGCGATTTTCTAGGCTGATATGGCTAGGAACTATACTCTCATTCCTGCGTAATAATCAAGAAACTTTGCTGCCATACCATGAGTCCAGCAGGCGTAATGATATGACGCAGCGCCTGAAAATAGGTCTAATAGGTTAGACAAACTTAGTCCCGGTCACGTTGGAAGTTACCGAGCTGGGGACTACTTTCAGGCGCTGCGTCATATCATTACGCCTGCTGGACTCATGGTATGGCAGCAAAGTTTCTTGATTATTACGCAGGAATGAGAGTATAGTTCCTAGCCATATCAGCCTAGAAAATCGCAACTTTACATTTTCCGTCGGTCTTAGTACACGATGTAACTACAGAAGAGTCAAGTTTTAAATAGGAAAAATATTGAAACTCTTTGGTCATTTTTTTGAGAGAGATGCTAATGGTCCTGTCCGATTCAATGATGTATGCTAAGCTATGCTAAAAGTGCTACCGCCAGACCCGGAGTTCGGCTGAATGGATTCGAAAACAGTAAAACTCAACTGTTTATCTCTGGGGGAGTTGAAAAATGAGCCTATTTCCCAAAAAAGTGGAACTTTAAACTTTAACTTAACTTTGTCTTTAACTTTCAAATCAAATTTATGTCTCCTCAAGGTTCGGACGAAAGATCACATATTCGAGAGCATAAGCCACCTGATTGGCCATCACCGTGACAACAACCTGCCAATCGTCTCGGCAGGAAGCGAACTGTGTTTGAAGCAGCCGGTCGACAGAAAACAGTGACGACGCCTGAAAACACGTGGAGTTTTACGAAAAAACTAACTTTCCGTCGGTGAACATGTCGACGGCTGTCAAACTGCTGGACTGTGACGACGGAGGACAGCGTTTTTAGAGAACGAAAGAGGAATCGACCCCGATTTATAGAACTGATACAGTTATTTTATTGCGCTGGTTGAGAATCTATATTTTTGAAGAAGACGCTGATGGACTTCGTTGTAAAGTTGGAAGTTTGGAACTCGGATCTCCAAGAGGGGGATTGAGAGGAAAACCAGATAAAGAAAAAGTATTTTAGAATAAATAAAAAAAAGTTTTAGTTTTGTCTATCAAGCACAACCGGATTTTAATGTTCGTTGGTAAGAGATAGAAGGAAAACAAATATTTGAGAAAACGAAAAACAGGAAAAAAACACAAAAAAACAAAAGCTGTTTCTATTGACCTATTTTAGGAGTTCGTCCTTTACTGCAGCTAGTGTGCCAGATCCTTTGGTAGCTTCTATCCAATCACTGTTGATTATGCTTTTCAGAGGGAAGATGACGTGAATGTGTTTGCTTTAACAGAAACCACACTCCGACATGCTGCACGTACACACACCACGACCAAAACACACACACACAGACACACACACACGGCTTTAAAGTACCTACATTTTTGTATGACGTTGAAACCTGTGGCACTCGCATGACTTAACTTAACTGTACTTGTGCTGATTGTTGGTAGCATCCAGAGCCCCAGCGGAGGTGCTTTTGTGTATGCTCACAATGTTAAATATTTATGCTTCCCAGTATTCATTGAGCTTAGCTCCTTCTTTAAACGTGTGTCAGAGGTGTGTAGTCGCTCGGTTCGGGGCTTACTTTATACCTTGGATGTTTCTATCAGTTAGGACTTTCATGGTTTGACTGTGGGCTTCACAAACAGACAAATTGGTATTATAATTCTTCTTCTGATGATTATTTTCAATTAAACGGTTCTAAGTGAATAGCACAATCTACTCTTTTTGGTCTGATGTGGTTTTGCACAGTCTAATTACTGGATGAACTGGAATATTACTGGATTTTTCACTGTTTTAGACACACGCTTTAAAAAAAAAAACAAGTCATGTTTATTACACCGTAAACATTTAGTTTTGTCTTTTAAATCCACATTTCGGATGAATGAAATTTGCATCTGATACAATTACTAATTAGAAACTAGCAGCAAGATAATATTGTCATCTCATAAAAATGTCAAGAAATTGACATCAAAATCACCACGAAATTATATTTTTGTCAAGGAAAATTAAGCTTGATGTCAAAAAAGCTTTTTATGTTGAATATAATTTATTCTTTTCTGAAATACGACCTATCTTTGTGAGATTCACCCTTAAATTCACTTCAATTGTGATTTGCATTGCTATTAAATAGGTTTTGTAGCCTAGAATCACTGATGTGAAGACCTGTGTGCAGTTTCATATATGCTCAACTGTGGATCTTTTTTCTTTCTCGAAATAGGCCATTTTAATATGATTGTTGTTATTGTTTGCATCACTTTAAATATTGTCACTCTCACACAAACACAACACATTATATTTATGTATTGACATTTGTCACATTAAACTCTGGAAATATTGATTTGGAGGCACAGGATGAATATATATATATAATTTATTTAGTTTTAAATAATTTTATTTTACATTTATTTTAAATTGTTTACATGTAATTTAATTATTTTTAAATATTAAAATGAGAAAATAATCTCATATATATATATTTAGTCTTAAATTCTTTTTATTTTACATTTATTTTAAATTATTTACATTTAATTTAATTATTTTTAAATATTAAAATGAGAAAATAATCTCATCTGTGTGTGTGTGTAATATAATTTTTTATTATTTTACATTTATTTTAAATATTACAATGAGAAAGAAATCTCATACTTCATAGTTTCACTGCAAATTTACAGCACAAAAATAAAATCATTACTTTTACATGTGCATATTTTTTGTTGATAAATATTATATCACCTTCTATTTTGCGAGTCAAAGTTGCATTATTCCGGTCAAAACTAAAGTGCAGCTCGTGATACATCAACAGGTTTAGAAATTTAGCTTCTCTAAATCTTTAAATGGCGCCGGACACTCCTGAAGAAACGAGAAATCTGCATCTCAAACTCTACAGTGATTCTCAACACAACATGCACTCACAGATTCCTAGTCTGCGAAATGACCTGAGGATTTTTCCAGAGGTGTCAACTTTCCCCATTTAAACTGCCAAATCCCAGCAGATTTTCACTGACCTTTCCCGAGTCTGTTTCACGTGTTTATCTAAACGACTAATGTTAGGGAAAGATGTTCTGTTACATTATACACATTAAACTGATTCCAACTAAACAGTGCTGGTTTTACTGGTTTTATAATGCTGCAACAAAACACCATCCTAACTCGACTGCTCCGAGTTATTCATTATAGAATTTCAAAATTGATTGGCAAAATAAGTTCTGTTCAGGAAAACGTGCCTTTTTATTACCACTCTCATGCTTTTCTCTTTAAAGTGCAGCAGTCAAAGCTCCTCTGTGTTCTCTGATCTCATTCCCCTTCAGCTCGGATGATCACAGGTGACAAAAGTCAACGTACGAAAGCCCAAACTGTGTTTACAGAAATAATCTTTGCTTGTATGACTTATTCCTATTCTTTATGATTGGTGGCAATAAAACAATCAATGTGTGTTACTCTTTGCTTACTCGACTGAATCTCACAGAACCTGTAAAGAATCATAGTTCAAATTCAAGAGAAATAATAAACAAGAAATTATGTAAAAATTTAAGAAAAAAAGAATAAAATTCTAAATTATGTTTAGAAGCATTGTTTGTTTGCGTTGAGATAATACTTTAATGAGCATAAATTAAAGGGTTAGTTCACCCAAAAATGAAAATTCTGTCAGTAATTACTCACGCTCATGTTGTTCCAACCCTGTAAGACCTTCGTTCATCTTCGGAACACAAATTAAGATATTTTTGATTAAATCTGAGAGCTATCTCACTTCTCCATAGGCTTTTAAGACACTATAACTTGCTGGCCCAGAAAATGCATTAAAGACATCGTTAATATAGTCCAAGTGACTCCAGTGGCTCAACCTTAAGGTTATAAAGCGACGAGAATGCTTTTTGTGCGCAAAAAAACACAAAAATAATGACTTTATTCCACTATTCATTTCCTTCTCTCTGGGCCTCGAGTGAGTTCACGTAGTGTTTTAGCGCAGCGCATCTGTGTTGTACGTCACACGTAGGCTCCTTTCCTTTCCCTTTGCAAAATCCTTTCCCTTTGAAAAGGCAAAATCCTTTCCCTTTGAAACATCACTTATCAGGCTTATGCTACTCTGATTAATACCTGAACTTCGTATTTTGAGCACTTCCTGCGTTGTTGTTGCTTTTGCCTCTTTATGATGACTCGCTGAACTTAGTCCTAATTTGTAAGTCGCTTTGGATAAGGGCGTCTGCTAAATGACTAAATGTAAATGTAAATGTAAATGTAGGCTCACTATTGGCCGACGCTGGTCATGTGTGTGATGCGTGTGACGTACAACACAGATGCGCTGCGCTATACACTACGTGAACTCACTCGAGGCCCAGAGAGAAGGAAATGAATAGTGGAATAAAGTAATTATTTTTGTTGTTTTTTGCACACAAAAAGTATTCTCGTCGCTTTATAACCTTAAGGTTGAGCCACTGTAGTCACTTGGACTATATTAACGATCTCTTTAATGCATTTTCTTATAATGTCTTAGAAGCCTATGGAGGAGTGAGATAGCTCTCAGATTTAATAAAAAATATCTTAATTTGTGTTCTGAAGATGAACGAAGGTCTTACGGGGTTGGAACAACATGAGGGTGAGTAATTACTGACAGAATTTTCATTTTTGGGTGAACTAACCCTTTAATTCTCATTACTGTGATGTAAATGTAATCGAAAACTGTAAATCGTGGTAGTATTTGTTTTTTATGCTGATTTCAATTCTTATGTATATATATGTACTGATGCTTTGTGTACTTTAGTATGCACTAATGTTTTAAAGTGCACTTAAACACTAAATATAAACGTTTTCTAAGTCCTATAGCATGCAGTAATGCTTCATTGAGTTAATCTTGTGCTGCTTGTGTGTGTCCAGCAGATGGCACAAGTCAAGTATCATATCAAACTTACACAGACCCACAAACTTGGAAGACATGCTTTCCCATAAACAGCTGCATTGGTTTAAGACATTACGCTTTTAATCTCAAAATAACTTTACAGCAGCCCACATTTACTCCATACAGACAGATCTTGTATGAATGTTCTTTTTAGTCCTTTGGTAAAAGTTTAGATATGTTACAATTAAGTTATATCAACAACCTATATACAAGACTTAAGTGTAAAACATGCTAGTATACAATATCAACACCTGGCATTAAAGGCTTTGGGTATACAGATCATTAAACATAGCACAATATAAATAGTCAATCTTTATATAATTGTCAAATCTAAGAACTGAGAGCTTATCGGTTAGAATCATAAGGTTGGGGATGTAAAACGAAAGCATCTTGTTCTGTTATACACTATTATTAGTTCATTAGAACTGCTTTCCACTGGCTGACTTTGGGTCAATATGCACTTAACATGTGCTGATGCTTTATTGTGCACTTTAGTATGCAACAATGTTTTAAAGTGCACTTAAAAAGTGCATACTAAAGTTGTATATCATACACTAATGTATTTTAGTAAACACTCTGAGTGCTTTAGCTTTTTGTTAAGACTCGGTTTGTTGATTTTTGTGTGCCGTGTGTATTCAGTTTCCACGTGATGTCACACCTGGAGGGCAGAATAAGGCTTTCCTCACTGCCCGCCTCATCAGGTATGAAGTATGAAGTATGAAGACAGTGATATTAAAAGACCAAACTCAGTATACACTTTACTGATGATGCATACAGGTGAACAGATGAATCCAGAATATGAATGCAGTACATTTTCCCATACAAGACCATTATAAAGAACATGCTTATTGTGGCTTAAAGTCACTATGAATCTTTGTTTAGTTTTTTTTTTTGGGGGGGGGGGGGGGGGGGGGATATTGCAGTATTTATTATAAATGATTCATCCATGCACATTTTTATTATTATTCATTTGCCTAATCAGAATCCCTTCCCATCTTGGACCGCCATCTCTTCTCTGATGACGAGGGCCCTGCATTTGTTTCACTCGGATATATACGTCACAGTAGGAAAGAAAATATCGCAACTTCCGTTTCATGCCGACTTGAATAGTGTGATAATAAATACCAGTTTGCAATATCAAGAAGCATAACAAGCTGTTTTGTCCAGCTAAAATAACTGGAAGCGGATGACACTGGAAGCCTCACATTCAAGCTACAAATTGTCAATGAGGTGTAGGCTATAATGAATTTGATCTTTTAATATCACTGTCTTGGTGCATTATGTCACGTTAAGTGTTTTTCAAGTTAAGGGCCAGATGTACTAACAGCCTGCGCCAGCGCAAACCCTACTGTCAGGATTTACTAAATTCACGCAGTGAAAAATTAGCGCTGAAAATGCATGGACAGGGTTATTTTTGCGGCTGAGCTTATTGCATATCCATTTGTAGGAATTTGCTTTTCAGACGCAAAATTTGTGGGAGGAGAGTATTTAAATGAATCACGCAAGGTGCTTTACTAAAGTTTACGCTCGTCAATTTACTGGTATTTGCGCGATTATTTACGACCAATAAAAGCATGCCATAAACCAGACGCTCATTTGCGCTGCTCCCATTGACCCTTCGCAGGGAGTTTGATTGACAGGCGATCTGACCAATCATAATCCGCCATCCGTCGAATCCGCCATTTTTGTCCGACAGTTCATTCATGTTTATTTGATGCTATAAATTAACTAGACGGAAGAGATGATCGGTTCACGAGCAGCTTTAAGAGGCTCTACAGCGATCTGTCAGACACATTAAAGAGCCACAAAACGGTATTTATTGTTTAAATTTCTTTTAAAAATGACCAAATTTGAAAGTTGAGACATTGTTTCATATCAAAAGTAACCTAGTCTGTCAGCGCGTTGTCAGTGTCCTCTTTGCTCCGCGATGTTTCACTGCGTGCGTGAGAGCGGCGTGGCTTGTCGGACATAGCAACAGTAGCTAAAGGGGGCGGGTCTTTGCGAACGGTCAAATTAATTTGCCCTGTTTAGTAAATCTGGCCCTACATGCTTAAATTAAAATGTCCTGTTGTTTTTAACAATACTTCTGTATACGGATCGCAAGGGCCCAAAACTTCACATATCTTAGTGAAATAAATAAATTATGCATAATTACATGCAACTAACCCTCAACCTAACCATAACCGTAACTCTATAATAAGTACATGTAGTTCATTAATATTACTCCGTACTTAAAGATAAAATTACACTGAACAATGACACCTTAAAATAAAGTGTAACCAATAAATATTTAAAACATGTAAATTTGACAGGCCTGTGCTGCAGTATTTGCCCTCCAGGTCTCCGCAACAGTCACGTGACTGAAAACTAGGAATTGGCGTCTGGGTTTTCTTGTTCAGCTGCCCGAGGGCAGTTGGAGCTGGATTTGCTCCTGCTAGGGTCCGTGTTCTGCTTACACCCCACGATGCCGTCCCGCGCCAAACACCCGCATACGACCTTGTAAAACGCCCTTCGCATTTCCCTGCTGGCCAGCGTGTAGATGACGGGATTCATGGCGGAGTTCACGACGGCCAGGGCGATGAACCAATCGGCTTTGAGCAGAACCGGGCACCTTCTGTGCCCGCAGGCCACGTCGACGAGGAGGAGCACGAAGATGGGCGTCCAGCAGGCGATGAAGACGCCCACCACGATGCTGACGGTGCGCAGGAGGGCCATGGAGTGCGCACAGTTGCTGTGTTTGGTCACTTTACGGCTGCTGCTCTTCACGAGGATGTAAATGCGGGCGTAGAGGACGGAGACGGCCAGCAGGAGAGAGATGAAGATGGTGATGCAGAACGCCACGTAGTTCTTGCTGTAGAGAGGTAAGATGGTGGAGCACTGAGGAAGATCCTTTAGACAGTTCCAGCCCAAAATGGGCAGAGCTCCCAGTGTGATGGCGATCAACCAACACGTGCCTATTAGCAGAAACACACGGTACTTTTTGTTCGCATCGTAAGGCCTCATTTTTATCATAGTGAGATGCCTCTCGATCGCAATCGCCAACAGGCTGAAGATAGAAGCGCCTAGAGCGACAAACATACTTCCTTCACGAACAAACCACTCGGCTAGAGACAAGTGTAACGTCCGCTGTCCGGACATCAACAAGTTTACTATGTAGACAACACCGGCCAATAAGTCACATAACGCCAGGTTGGCAATAAAAAAGTACATCCGGTTGTGAAATTTGTGGTTTTTCCAAACCGCCACCAGGACTATTATGTTCTCCAAGACGATGAAGCTGCAAATGACCAAAAACACCACCGTTTTGGGGTCCATTTGGGCCCCTTGGGTTTCATTGCGATTGTCTAGTTTCCCAGTGTAATTGTAATGCAGGAAAATGTGTTGATTAATCATTGCAGCGCCTCCAGAAGATGAGGATGATCATGAAAATGTGTTCGGACAGGTAAGACGGGTCACGGCTGGGTGTTGGGGAGTGTGTTTACTGTGTTCTTCACCCCTGTGCTGTCATGTCGGTGGCACACATCTGCCTGTGGAGTGAACCAGATGTGTTTTAAACTCAGCTTGAACTCAAAATTACTCTGGTCTTAAAGGGATAGTTCACCCCAAAAATGAAAACATTGTCATCACTCACCCTCATGTCGTTAAACCCCTTTGAAACACAAATGAAGATCTTTCAATGAAATCTGAGAGCTTTATGTCCCTCCATTGACAGCTGTGCAACCACCACTTATACGCTTCAGAAACTTCATAAAGAGATTGTAAAACTAATCCACATGATTCGAGTGGTTTAGTCCAAATTTTCTGAAGAGACTCAATTGATGATGAACAGATTGAATTTAGGATTCGTTTTGCAATCTCTTTATGAACTTTTTGAAGCGTCAAAGTGTTAGTTGCGGAGCTGTCAATGGAGGAACAGAAAGATCTCAGATTTCATTTGAATATCTTCATTTGTGTCTCCCTTTAATATGAATTATTCCTTGTAGGCTAATTTTATCGATCTCTCTTATATTTCAAGAGCATCCCTTTCATGACTCAGTCAGTTGCTGATGGATCTGCTCTTCATTTTGTTTCACTCACATGTGTTTCATGAAAACCATGTTGACTTTAACAAGGCTAGAATATCTGAGATGTTTCCATAATGCTTAAAGTCCATGATGGCAATAAAGAATTAAGTACAAAAAGTATGGTTGTATTACTCAGATATACTGTATATATGCTAAATGATTATAGAAATATACCACCGCCTTACTTCAATATACTACCGTTCAAGTTTGCACTGTATTTTTTTATGTTTTTGAAAGAAGTCTCTTCTGCTCACCAAAGCTGCAGTTATTTGATCAAAAATACGATAAAACAGTAATATTGTGAAATATTAGTACAATTTAAAATAACTTTTCTATTGTAGTATATTTTATTATTTAATTTATCTCTGTGATCAAAGCTGAATTTTCAGCATCATTACTCCAGTCTTCAGTGTCACATGATCCTTCAGAAATCATTCTAATATGATGATTTGTGCTCAAATCAAACATTTCTCATTATCAATATGCTGCTGCTGCATATTTTTGTGGAACCGCGATACTTTTTTCAGGATTCTTTGATAAATAGAAAGTTCAAAAGAACAGCAATAATTTGATATCTTTTGTAAAATAAAATAAAACTATTTACTGTCACTTTTGATGTGTTCTTTTTTAATAAAAGTATTCATTTCTTCTTACTGACCCCAAACTTTTGAACGGTATCATATTTCAAATAAAACAATGGCACTACCCTTGTAGAAAGTCCATCTTAAACTCATAGTTACTTCTTGGAACATTGTAGTTGGTTTACTGGTCATTAGCTGGTGCTGTTATATGGTGTGTGGTTCACCAGATATCATGAGCCAAGCTCTGTAACACATCAACCATCATAAGCGGAATTTTCCAACAGGCTACTTTTTATTATTATAATATAGCCTAACATGTATTGCATGCAAATATAACATTTAATATCATAATATGATCCAGGATTATTCGATAACTATAACTTTTTGTCGTTTGCACTGAGCCCGTCGTGGTGCGTATGATCATTGCAGATTGAATAATAATGAGAGTTTTTAAAAGCTAATATTCAGCATAACAAAACATTACCAAAAAGTTGTTTAAATATCTAAAAGTCTTTCAGAGATGCACCTGACAAGAAGTTTGAGACGAGTTTGATCTTGTCTTTGAGTAGGCTACTCACCATCAGATATCACGAACCGCAGAGTTTCTTCACTGAGACCCATCCGTGTCTTGTTTTGTTATATTTCCATCTTTAATCATCATGTTCTGTTGAGCAGAAGTGCAGAGCTCAGTAAAGTGAATGTGCGCGTGCACGTCGAGATCACTGACTGCGCGTAATGGAAGAAAGTCCTTTATCACAACCGCATGTATGCTGCGCTTTTCCTGCGGTGTGTGTGTGTGTGTGTGTGTGTGTGACAGACAGTCCAGCCCACGACACACACACTCCACTCCACACCCTCCAAAGAGGAGAGCCTTTCTGATATAGGAAACAAGATGTATTCTTCTAGTATTCTAGCATTTCCTCTTAAAAAAAACAAAAACAACTTTCACTACTGAAGAAGGGAATAAACAAATAGGCCTATCTTTAAAATAATGAACAGTTTTATTTTATTTTATTTATTTATTTATTTATTTTTGCTTAATATGCTTAGGCTATAGGCCTACTTTCAAAACGGTCACGTCCCGCTAGCTGGACACTTGGCGCTCTTTTTTATCTATCACCTTTTTTTTTTTCATGTAACATATTTTAGTAATCATCATACATTATGTATCATTCGAAAGCTTATGAACTGAAAATTCGTCCTGTGAAAACCAATTTTAAATTGGTTGCGTTATGATATGAAAATAGTGGCCTACTCTAAATTATTTTTAGTGGGATCTTCCCCTTAGTGGGCGGTGTCAGGTTTCATATTACAACATTTATTTTAACTATTTTATAATCAAAACCTTTTCTGTTCTTGACAAAACACTCTGAAAAAAAAAAAAGCGTCTGAGTGTCAAGGTTCCATATTTCATTACATTGATGGTGTATTCGCACCAGGAAAGTCCACTAGTTCACTTGCTTTGCGGAGCTAGGGGGTGGCCAGGGGTGGCCGTGGCCACCCTTGGTCTAAGCTTGACCACCCCAGTTTGGCCACCCCTCTCACAACTGCTGTTTCTGTCTCTTTTTTTATTGACAAAAATTGCGTTTTTTAAAACGCTGAACCGTTTCTTTAAGACCACAAAAAACGTGAGACTTTTCAGACGCACACTCCAACTTCACCTCAGCGCCAGGCGCAAGTCAAACGAGTGTGGAAATATGCAAGTGCCGAATGGGCTTCAGCAGAACATCAGACAGTGATATAAACATAGTAAATATAGAGTCAATCTTTCTCAACTGGTGGGTTGCAAGACCGTTTTGAGTAAGTTGAATAGTGTGCAGTCAACAACAAACGTAATTCTCTTTCTGATGCTACTTCTATTTTAGAAGATGTGTGTGAAAGCTTGTGCCACTTCTGTCAGATGCTGAGAAAAAGTGCGTTGTCCTTATTCAGTTGGCTATCTTCGGTAAGATGACGAGATGTTGTCAGGCCAAATGTCAGTAAAACTATTCTGTCATACGGCTGACAGCTGTTGTACTGTGCTTCCGGTACGCACATCACGCGCAAATGCGGCGTGCTGTAGCCGTAGTTGTCGTCAATTAACTGATAGGCGATTAAAACTGTCAAAACTGCATGCATGTATTTGTTATATATGCGTCACATGTGTCTGGATTAAAATATTCTATGTGAGATCACAATATAAGGCACAAACTGATATGTAATGTTTTAATGTCTAAATAAATGTGAGCACTGTGCATTTGTACTAGACGATAGGCATTCATTTTGCGTTAATTTGTAAAGGACAAACAAAAATGGATCATTTTTAAATCCATAAAATAACTAATTTTACATTCTGGCTACATTACATTATGAAAAACATAACATTTTACATTATGTGAGCACTGTTGACTTCCGTCTTGTTCACATTCTTGCACATGGGGATTCAAAAGAGAACTTTTGTTTTCCTTTTTAATTTAGGTATGATAGAACTGTTGCAATTATTTTGACAACTAATATAGAAAGTTAAACTTTTTTTTTTACAAACTCAGAATTGGTTGAAGAGTTCATTGATTATATAAAATGCATTGAAGGTTGAATAATCTTTGGACTACAGTATTTATCTGCATGTTATCTCATCCATGAAGATGCAACAATGTAGAACAAGCTATTGGATATTTTGAGAACCAGAACCAAGCTAACTGAGCAAGTTGAACTTTAGCTATAGTGTGTGCCCTTTTATTACTATTTAATTAATTTTAAACGGCTTAGCTCCAGTCTATTTAACGGATCTTCTATCGCCCTATAATCCATCGCGCTCTTTAAGATCACTAAATTCAAGGCTTTTGGTCATACCTAGGATATCCAGAACCACCAAAGGAGGGAGAGCATTTTCACATTTGGCTCCAAAACTCTGGAATAGTCTTCCTGATACTGTTCGTTGCTCAGACTCGCTCTCCCAGTTTAAAACTAGATTAAAGTCGCATCTCTTCGGCCAGGCATTCTTATAATCCTACAGTTCAAACTACAATCCGGCCTCTAGCTCATAAATGCCAGAGGAGAACTGGCCCCCGACTGAGCCTGGGTTCTCCCAAGGTTTTTTTTTTCTCCATTAGGTCACCTGATGGAGTTTTAGGACACCATTAGGTCACTTGATGGAGTTTTTCGGTTCCTTGCCACTGTTGCCTTTGGCTTGCTCAGTTGGGGATATTTTGGGGATATTTAATTTAATTTGATCAATCAATAAATTCCTCTTGAAACAAACTTTGTTGTATTATTTTAATTTAATACTGTGAAGCTGCTTTGATACAATCTGTATTGTGAAAAGCGCTATACAAATAAACTTGACTTGACTTGACTTGACTTGACTTAATATGAGGTGGTGGGTAATAATAAAAAAATATAAAATTCACTCAGTATTCCATGATTCCCAATTCACTACTATCTCAATTACAATTAAGTACAAATTAACTTTATTCAGTTGTGTAGGCACTAAAACAGTCCAATACATTATCAAATAATTTTTTATGATAAAATAATTAAGATTTCTGTGCCACCCCAGACTGGTTGCTGGCCCTTGCCTGGTCACCCCTATGAAAAAATCCTGGCTCCGCCACTGGTCCGGACCAAATACAGTGTTGTTGTTTTTTTGTTTGGTGTGGTTCGCTTTCACACTGCCCTTTTTGCAAGTGAACCAAAATTTGTAAACAAAACCACATGTGTGATAATGTCATCCATTCATTGGACAGAAATTCTCAAGCAGGGAAAAGCAGGAAGTGCAAAAACAGGCTAATCATGGAGATCTTTCGTAGTGCAATTTTTATTCTTTTACTGATTTGGTGTTATCAGCTACTAACACAATATGAAGAAACTTATGAGCATCATATGATGCAATGTCATCTATACGATGTTGTAATTAGGATTTTGCCATAAAATGGCAAGACAAAACGACTGTGGTGGGAGAGAGCATGCTCTTAACTGATAAAACTCAAACATTATTAAAAACATGAATTAATTTTAAACAGTTAACATTAAACAGTCAGTAATAAAATAAGAACAAATTACAAGCAGAGATGAATACTAATATCAAAGTTACAAAGTCTAACAGTAGTATTCAGGTACAGAAATTAGTAATTAAGCCTAAATGTAAAATAACACTATTTGTTCACTGTGGAAATTAAACATAGTTTCATCTTTGTTAAAGCTGTATTTTGTTGTTTTATTAACATTAATGACAGACAACAGCAGGAATAGGTGTCTGCTGTCACTTTAAGGCCGAATTCACCGAAAAAACTGACAAACATCTAGTTTCTTTCTCAACTGTTCACTTATGACATAACTGAGAGAATAATTTAGACGAGTTTTTTAACATAGGCTAATTTTGTGTGCATGTGTCCGTTCAAGGGCAAGGAAACGCAGAAGAGGAATCAATTCGTTGTTCGAGCGAATCAAATCAATCTCTCTCTCTCTCTCTCTCTCTCTCTTTCTCTTTCTCTCTCTCTCTCTCTCTCTCTCTCTCTCTCTCTCTCTCTGCCTCTCTGCGTGCGCACGCACGCTTCGGGTGGAGGCCTATTGCGATCGCTGTATAACGATCAAGGAACTCATTTAACGGGTAAGGTTTTGAAAGCATGTATGAAACCCTTGGCTGTAAAACAGAAGTTTCACATCCCCTATCGGCCCTCAATCTAGTGGTATAACGTCAAATCTCAGAACAAATAGATTAAAATGGCTTTGCATGCAAAATTGAGTGAATACCTGCCAACAGTTCTCATGTCTATGAGAGCCACTCCGAATCGCACCACAGGGCTGTCGCCTTTTGAAATTTGCATGGGATGTCCCATGTCATTACCGTACAACGCACCGTTGTGACGAGCAGGTCCTACTGGTTCTTTAAAGGACACTTTACAAGAGAATTTGAAATTGATGATGAGTTCTTTGAAAAATACTAATTTCACTGCTCTCAGTGCTCAAAATGCAAGCGCTGCTTTCAATTTACGGGTTCAGAACCCCGTACAAGTGGGGGATCAGGCTCTAATTGAGAATTTTTTTATTTTTGGGCCCATAGCCACTCGATATGCCGGCCCTCATCAGTGTTGTTGACAACTCCGACCTCTGTACTTGTTGAAATCGAGCCAGGTGTGACTCGATGGATGCATGTGACTCAAACGAAACTTGTTTATTCTCCTGCTTGCTCTGCTAACCTTCCTGATTCTTCTTAAATACCACAGGT
The DNA here is from genome assembly GCA_021554675.1 of Leuciscus idus. Lineage (NCBI taxonomy): Eukaryota > Metazoa > Chordata > Actinopteri > Cypriniformes > Leuciscidae > Leuciscus > Leuciscus idus. The sequence continues at coordinate 33,122,183 of CM038632.1, read as the reverse complement.
GAAGTAAAGGAACACACTACTGGTTTCACCCATGTTATGGGTGTGGGTGTGTTTTCTTTTCTTTGTGTCTCGTGGTTTGTAGGTCGCAGCGGAGATGAGGAACACCTTAAAATTAGGAGGTGGAAATATAAGGGTTTCGGTTCCGTGCATGAGGGTCGGTGTACGGGGAAATGACATCATCCACGGCTGGCCTCTTGTTTCCTCGCTATAGCAGGATCTAGCGTCTGTCGGCATTTTGAGTCATTCAAATGGCATAACGTTTATTATTGCGCTTTGTGAAACCCCTTAGAATTATGTAATAAACCTCATTCATTATATCAATCTATTGTTTTGATTTTCCTATATTGTTGCGGCCACGAGTCGGCCTTAACACCCAGAATGTGAAATAGTTGTCGCTGCTATAACTGCTATGACGATGTATACAATTCATTCTTTTATTTTCTCTTATTGGGATGCTGAATGATGCATTTTCAGAGAATGCTGATATAATGCTCCCTTTCCAGGAAAATGAATGAAATGATTGAGAGCTGTGTTTTTGTTGTGAGTTATGTTTTTTTCCACATATTCTTTATATCTACTCCTATCAATTCTTGGGCATGAATAGATGCTATCTGGAGACTATTCGAATACCATCTATCCAACCAGACTGCTGGCAGTCCAAAACCAAGAAAGAAAGAGATGGCCAAACACCTCAGCTCAAAAGAAAGAAAAACTGATGATGCATTCATTCTCTTGCGTGTTTGTATCTTTGCTAAAAGGTCTAAAGAAATGGTTTATGCTCCTGCAAAAGTTATTGATCAAAAGAATGAAGTGTATGAGGATATAGTTTAAAAATAATCTTGTGTATAGCAGAAAAAGAAAACATATTTATTGCTTATGTTTTATAATGCAATCATCATATTTTAAGAAATCATTATCATCATGTTGATTGGTTTCTCATTACTATCATTTTGATGCGTTTACCATTATTATAATTTGAATTGTATGCATTACGGAATCAGACTCACGAGACAGAGGAAGCAAACAGGAAGTTTATTTGGACAACTACTGAGTGGGTGAACTGGAAGCAGTGGAGTGGTAAGTGCAATGAATTGGAGAGTGAGATGCTGCCAGTGAATGGAATGCATCTTCTTACAGGAATGCTGATGGATCGATGTAGGTGTGGAAGGATGGAATGCAGGATTGCTAGAGACTTGAGACACGGAGGAAGGACGAGACACTGGGAGAATCACACGGAGGAGAATGGAGAATGACGCTGGAGCGGAGATTGGAGAGAGACTGCTAGAGAAGTTAGGTAGGTCGTTGCAAGGAAAGGCAAGTAGTCCTCTACATACAAACGGTACCAGACAGTGAGCTTTGGTGAAGTGTGTGATTAAGTAGTGGTAGTGATGAGGGTGATGAGGTGCAGGTGTGTGATCAAAACTCAGGTGAGGGAGTGCACCGTGATTGGCTGGTGTGAGAGCCTGGCAGATCTGTAACAGTACCCCCCACTCCACGGCCCGCTCCTGAGGCCCCCGACGTTTGGTGGCCGACCTCTACCTCGGGTTGGTGGACGATCGGGATGAGCAGCGTGGAAGGCCTCCAGTAGAGTGGGATCGAGGATGTCGGCTCTGGGAACCCATGATCGTTCTTCAGGTCCATAGCGCTCCCAATCTAATCAGGTACTCAAGGATACCACCACGACACCGGGAGTCCAAGATCTCCTGGACCTGGTAGGTAGCGCCGTCCTCGAGGATTGACGGAAGAGCTTGGCCAGGCTCTGGGGAAACAGAAACAGGAGAGTGATGGGGTTTAAGGAGTGAGACATGGAAGGCAGGATGAATTCTGAAATGTGCTGGGAGTTAGAGGAGGTACGTGACCAGGTTGATAGTCTTAGGAATAGTCTTCCTGATACTGTTCGTTGCTCAGACTCGCTCTCCCAGTTTAAAACTAGATTAAAGTCGCATCTCTTCAGCCAGGCATTCATATAATCCTACAGTTCAAACTACAATCCGGCCTCTAGCTCATAAATGCCAGAGGAGAACTGGCCCCCGACTGAGCCTGGGTTCTCCCAAGGTTTTTTTTCTCCATTAGGTCACCTGATGGAGTTTTAGGACACCATTAGGTCACTTGATGGAGTTTTTCGGTTCCTTGCCACTGTTGCCTTTGGCTTGCTCAGTTGGGGATATTTTGGGGATATTTAATTTAATTTTATCAATCAATAAATTCCTCTTGAAACAAACTTTGTTGTATTATTTTAATTTAATACTGTGAAGCTGCTTTGATACAATCTGTATTGTGAAAAGCACTATACAAATAAACTTGACTTGACTTGACTTGACTTGATCTGCCTGATGATTTTGAAGGGACCAATAAATCTGGGACTAAGCTTCTTGCAGGCCAGGCGCATCCTCATCCTGAGCCTGCCTGTTGGAGCTGGGGATGAGCTGCGTCCCAGACCCTCTCGGAACCAGTAGTCGACCGCAGGGATGGTTCCTCAGACCACGAGAACAGTGGCTGCCGATAGGTGGTGAGGAGCAAGCGCTCATTCCAGCTGCTGGTGGCCACGAGGGTTCTGAACTTGAGAGCATAATCATTAATTGACATATTCCCTTGACGGAGATGATAAAGTTGCTCACCTATTGACGAATCTCCAACAGGTTTGCCGAAAACTTCACAAAAGTGAGTGACAAAATCATTAACGGACTGGGTTACAGCGTTGGATTGCGTCCAGAGAGTATCAGCCCGTTGGAGAGCTCGCCCCTTCAGCAGGGAAACGATGAACACAATCTTAGCCCAGTCATTGGTAAAGAGATGCGGCTTAAATAGTGGTAGTGATGAGGGTGATCATGAGGTGTGTGTGATCAGAACTCAGGTGAGGGAATGCGTTGTGATTGGCTGGTGTGAGAGCCTGGCAGATCTGTAACAGTATGTTTAAAACTTTTCTTTTTTATATCTTTATGCCTCAAATGTGCCTGCTGTTTAGAAGAGGTCAAGAGTCTACAAGTTTCCGATCGACAGACCACAAATATCTCACAATAAACATCTTGCAGTGTATGGGCTAACACCTCAGAGTGTGAAAACACGAAAACTAGTTATGTTTGTGTCTTGTTTGTCTGCTTTGATGCAGTATCTATGCACTATGCACTATGAAAGTATGCACTATGCACTTGATGCACTATGAAAAGAGGATCTTAGCTCTGTTCCGATAAGCAACTGTATAATCAGTCTATACCCTAGACTCAGACCTCGCTCCTTCACACCCTGTCTTTTATAGTTCTGAATCTTGTATAGTTCTGAATCTTAAACTGCCAGTAAAAAAAAATGGCCACTTTGAAATTAGATGTAGAATGAGTCTATATGTGGCTATTTATCATTTTAAAAAATTCTCCAGTTTTTTCTATTCCAATGAAAATTGTTTCAAGCCATAGCAACAAACTTTTTTATTGGATCGCTGCTCAGCCAATCAAAGTTGAGGACCAGAACTAAGTGTTTTATTCAAGAAAATCCAAGAAATTGCAGTTCCACCAGTTAAAAACACAACAGAAGACTCTTAATGGCTAAGGTATGTTAGACCTGCTGAGAAACAAATAAAAACATTTAAAAATAACTGAAAATCTACAGTGAATAACCAGATTTTCCATTTTATCAGAATGGCAGCTCACACCAGATTTAAACTGGAGCTCACTGGGCTTAGCCGGCAGATTTGAGAGGTGAGTAATGGAACAGCAGAGAAGGAAACATCCCAGAAAAGAGTTGCCATGACCAGCCAGCAGACCAGAGCAATAAACATACAGTGAGCTGACGTTCAAATGAAGACGTTCGGTGCTGCGGTGAAGGCCTGATGGCTGCTGACGTGTGTGTGTGTGAGTGTGTGCTGTTCTGAAAGTGTGGGTTTAGCATTTATACACTCCAGAATGAGTGAAAGTTGAGCGCTCTGCTGTTTTTCTTCTTGTTTTCACTGATCCTGGATCAGATGGGTGTCTGCATGTGTCTAGTTTCATCACATTAAAAATACAGGATTCAGTTTAACGGGTGAGTCTTATGAAAACGTGTGTCCAGATTACATATCACATCAAAAGAAAAAGAAAAAATATATATATTTTAGGTTGTTTGTATGTTTAATATACAGTATGTACATGCACACACAATACTTTTTCAACAGAAGACAAGTTTATGGACATTTCCTTTAACCCTAAAACAACATAATGCAATGCATAATTCAAAATACAGGTAAAAAGTGAAAAATCAATACAGGGAAAAAATATTATGCCTATTTTAGTGCTATAATATATATATATATATTTTGCATTCAAATGCTATTTCTGTAATTCTTGTCCAAGATTATAGGTGTTTTATATATTTATATATATACTGTACAAACTGTATATTCTCTCCCCTAACCCTAAACGTACCCATCACAGAAAACTTTCTGCAGTTTTACATTTTCAGAAGAAAACATCACTTTGTATGATTTATAAGCTGTTTTCTTCATGGGGACCAAATAAATTTCCCCACAAGGTAAAAGATTTCTGATATTACTATCCTTAGTTGTGGGACATTTGGTCCTCATAGCGTAGGGTTTACCAGGCCACACACACACCCACCCACACACACACACACACACACACTTGTGTTTATACCATGTGCACATTCGCTGAGCATTATCAACTCTGTTTGCACATTTCCCACCATCAGGACAGCAGGTGTATCTGTACAGAAGTGAACATCACTCATCTGATTTTACTACAGCCGAGCCAGCAAAACCACAAGAGTCAAGAGATCTCAAAGTGTTATTGCTCAGGGGCTTAATGGAGATCTCAGATATGTTTCATTCACTATTGACTACTTTGGTGTGTAAGACTGGAAGAACTGGAGGAGAGGGCAACTCTCTGAGAGAACAAAGGAAATTAACATTTGAACTCACTCTTGTGCACCATTCGAGACGCAAGTCTCACCTCAGAATACATCTCTTTCCCTCTTCCCCCACTCCTTCTCTCTCATGCTGAGATCACCAAAATTCACCCAAGAATCTATATGGTTTAATGTGAATAATTATCATACAGTATTATACATGTTTGGTAATGTCTCAGTGTGACTGGTACAAATGTCTCATTCCCAAAGAAGTAAAACCAAAAGGTAATTAGGTGTGGAGAGTTTAGAGATATCTTAACTGCTGTGGGTGTGACCCCATGTAAATCAACCTCTGTCCTCAGTAAGTCTGGGACGGTGATTAATGCAAATTCCCACTATGAACTCATGTATACATTTGAAAAGAGGTTTCTGCCTTGGTCTGAGTATTTAGGAGATGCTGAAGAGGCTCGTGGCGATTAGTAGCTCAAATTAGCCGGTGATGCTGAGAGTGGCCGAGACTCTCGGCATCATGTGTTTTCTAATGTCAGGTTTGCATCTTTTCTCTTTATTCCAGAGCATTTCATGTTTCTGACTGACTCTGAAATTGTTTTCCCAAGTAGATTAAACAGATTTGTATGTTCCCGCAAGTTTTGCGGCAGATTAGTGACGACTAATATTTGGCACTAATTCAAGTGTACGTGTTTTGCAAAGAAAAGAAGTGAATTTCTGTTTTTCCTAAATCTGGCTGTGTCTTACCTCTGTTTTAATTCAATGTTACTTTAGATAAGTGTACGTGGGAAACCACGGCATGGCCAATCCAAACCTATTATAAAACAAGTAAAGTTGGTTGACTTATATCTGTAATAGTGGCCATACCTCTACTGAAGTAAAGGTTACTTTAATTTCAAGTGTATGCAATCACGGGGGGTACACCAAAGTATCTTTGATTGTGTAAGCGTGAATGCGACCGATCTCAGGTATATAGTGATTACCTCTGTTTAGTGACCAAAACTGATGAGATTGTGATCGTGAGACCCACGTTGAACAAGGCGTGAGGACCTCTGCGCGACATAGCATCCTAATATGAACGGGTAAAATATAAGTAAAGAGTTAAAAAGAATAATCAAATATTCGCTCACTTTTGATGATGCTCAGATATCATTAAAACCTTTTTCATTCATGGAGTCAGATGAAATAATGAGGTAATACATATGAGGAAATGTATTTAATTTAATCTTGTTGTGTTGCGTAAAAGGAAAGACAGTGACACGCAGAGACCTTCACCCATCTTATCGGAAACCCCCTTTTGGACGGATAAGCGGTCTTACATGAAATAACCAGTCACAAATGAGTCTGAACTTTTCCTCCAGCTGTTATTCAGTTGCATACTGTCACATAATGTCTTGAGAATATGCGTCATTATGTAATTAATTTGTGGCTGACCTACAAATAAGCAGAAGTTCATGGTGCATCATTTACACATTCATGGTTTCCTCAGTTGTTAGCAGGAATTGTTGTTTTGTTCATAAGTTTATTTTTGTGAAATTACATGGAGAATTTTGCTTTGCGTGCTTCTCGGATGTTGCTCAAGATTTTCTCAAGATTTTTAGAAGAACACTGTAAGAAAAATATATATATAGTATAACGGAAAAGGCTGGGAATTGTCTGCCATTACGTTTATGGACATTTCCTTTAACCCTAAAATGCAATGCAATGCGTAATTCAAAAAATTGGTAAAACACTGGTGAAAAATCTATATAAAAAAGATTGCCATATTGTGGCCTGTCTTTACAGACTTTTCTTAGAGTCAATGTCTCAAACTGTACTCAGATTAAAGTCTGCAATAAAAAGTGATTTTATAGCTCTATTTTTATAACTATTGGCTCATTTGTGTCCGTTTTTTGTTTCTCCTAGAAGGAATTTTAGGAGGAGCATTATTGAAGGTCCTTCTATCCTGCAGAAATCGTGTCTTTGCCGGTTTTCTCATGTTGGATTCACTGCCGGCCTCAGAAAGCAAGATCTGGAGGAGTTCAGACGGAAACCCCTCATTAACTTACGAGAGGAACTCGTAAGCAATTACACTGAGTCAAAGCCTTTCATTTACTCTCACTCGCTCCAACAGTTCTCAGTTCTCATCTCCATTTGCAAAAATGTATATGCCATTAAACTTTTGTGATCATTACTTTTTTTTATATATATAAGTTGAACATTTTTGCTTTTAAATATACTTAATATTTGAAAATATTGTCTGTCAAATCATGTTTTAGGATGGTATAATAAGCCTTTTTGGTTGCTATGTAACAAGAAAGTCATAAAACAGGAAATTACATCATATGGCTGTTTAACACTTGCAGACTTCCCTAAGCACTTCCCCTCGCGTGAATCCCCAATGCCATTTTGAAGTGAGGTCAACTTTGTCAAGTGGGTGAGGGAAGTTTATTTGGACAGACCCTCGACTCCCCGATTTTGACCGAGGGAGCGAGTCTACTCAACATGTACGCTTCAGGCAGATCCATAGACCACAATGCATTATGATTGATCTGATGAATCTGAAGAAGATCTGATGAAGGACCTGCGCCTGGACACGATGACAACACAGTCTGTAGTGTCAGCCAGTCCCTTCCCTGTTTACTGAAGTCAGCCGGATCCCGGCCGTATCCAGATCAGATGGTGGACCTGCGCCTGGACCCATCCATGACGCATCCCTGAAGTGCCAGCCTCATCAGCCCTGTGAAGGCCTCATCGGCACTGATCCTCAACAAACCCGTCTCAATACCGGCGTGATGACTCTGAGACATTTCATATTCAACAATATTATTGGTCTGCCTTACTTAAGGTGGACACAATTTTCTTCTAGAAACAAACTTTGTTGTATTATTTTCATGTTATCACTGTGAAGCTGCTTTGATACAACCTGTATTGTAAAAAGCGCTATAAAGGTGACTTGACTTGATTGTGACGTCACAGCAGGTAACGCTTAACAGCAGCTGTCCTACGTTTAGTCTGAGGTCTAACATTAGTTAACTACATTAGTTAAAAATACTTTTAATACTTTTTGTATCAATCTTAGTTAAGGTTAAATTCAACAGTTACTAATACATTAATAAAAACAAAAGATAAATCTTATATTATCTAACCCTTTCATGCATGAATTATGATAACCTCAGTCAGGATTTTTTCCTTTGTGTTCTTATTGCTCTTAGGGCATGAAAAACGAAAAGATTTGAAATGGTTTTTTTTTTTTTACACATATTTTTCAAAGAGATTTTCAGATGTCCACTTGAGTGTTATTATTAAACATAATATAATAATAATAGCAAAATTGTGTGTTTTTAACAAACAATGAATAATTGTATAATTATATAAATATAATTATATAATTGTATATTATATAATTATATAAAATCATGTGAAAACTAAAATATATACAAAAAAATATAAACATATTGCAAATGCAATTGAACTTCATACCAGTTGAACTTCGCATATCTTTGATATCAGAACAACAGGACGTGATTCCATCAGAGATCTCTACAACCTGTCAAGATACAAAACCCAATTCAGATGCTCCCTCCAGTGTACCAGAGTGTGTCGATTTACCATTATTAGCTGATAATTCAGATTATGTTCAAGAGGGACACATTTCTACCATAACTCTCCTCTGAGAAAACCTAGAGATCAGGTGTTTTCAATCTCATCTGAAATGAGCAGTGTTTGGGGAAACGCATTACAAAAAACATGCATAACGTAATCAGATTACTTTTTGATGTTACGAGTAATGCATTAAAAGTAACATGCGTTACGTAATCAGATTACTTTTTGATGTTACGAGTAATGCATTAAAAGTAACATGCATAACGCAATCAGATTACTTTTTGATGTTACGAGTAATGCATTAAAAGTAACATGCATTACGTAATCAGATTACTTTTTGATGATACGAGTAATGCATTAAAAGTAACATGCATAACGCAATCAGATTACTTTTTGATGTTACGAGTAATGCATTACAAGTAACATGCATTACATAATCAGATTACTTTTTGATGTTACGAGTAATGCATTACAAGTAACATGCATTACATAATCAGATTACTTTTTGATGTGACGAGTAATGCATTACAAGTAACATGCATTACGTAATCAGATTACTTTTTGATGTGATGAGTAATGCATTAAAAGTAACATGCATTACGTAATCAGATTACTTTTTGATGTGATGAGTAATGCATTACAAGTAACATGCATTACGTAATCAGATTACTTTTTGATGTGATGAGTAATGCATTAAAAGTAACATGCATTACGTAATCAGATTACTTTTTGATGTGACGAGTAATGCATTAAAAGTAACATGCGTAATCAGATTACTTTTTGATGTGACGAGTAATGCATTAAAAGTAACATGCATTTCGTAATCAGATTACTTTTTGATGTGACGAGTAATGCATTAAAAGTAACATGCATTACGTAATCAGATTACTTTTTGATGTTACGAGCAATGCATTAAAAGTAACATGCATTACGTAATCAGATTACTTTTTGATGTTACGAGCAATGCATTAAAAGTAACATGCATTACGTAATCAGATTACTTTTTGATGTGACGAGTAATGCATTAAAAGTAACATGCATTACGTAATCAGATTACTTTTTGATGTGACGAGTAATGCATTAAAAGTAACATGCGTAATCAGATTTGACAGATAAGGGCTGGTAAATAAAGTTCAGAGAACGTTTTAAGCAACGTCATGCTAACCCTTATAAAACATTTCTGCATTCCCACAATTTGCATGTCAAGAAACAATCACCCAACTGATCTGGATCTGTCCCACATCAGCCCTCTGTTGGTAAAATCCCAGCATGCTCTGCTCCACAGACCCACGTCACACTGGGACATTTTTCCATTCACTGGTTATTTATTTGTTCATTCTTTGTTGCCACAAATCAGGGCACTGGCTCCTAAAACAGGGCCGGCTGAAGATTGTTTCATGCAGTGCTTGTTAGTCAGAGGATTGGCGAACAGAAGACCGGTTTATTCCGGAGCGGATGAGGCTTTTCCAAACATTTGTGCCATTGCTTTTAATTGATTAGATCCTGATGCTTTCTCTCAGTCTGATAGACGTCCGCTATTGATATTATTGATCGGGAAGACAGTGAGAGTATGCATGGCATAGTTTATTATTTTTGACTGTTTGCATCTATTTGATTTTAGTTAAATAATCATGTTTTCAAAATGCATTATTCAAATTAACAGTTAATCTGTTCATTGTGAGAAAATAAAAATATTTTTTAAGTTAAAAAGTATGAACATGATTAAAATATATCTGTGGTACAAGCAATACTCAATTAGTTTAAATGTATGAGATTGAAAGAAATTAGATTTATTGATAAATGATGATAAATATGTAAACCTGGTTATTGTGTATTTAAAACACATTCAGTTTATTAGGACAAATATGCATCACATTATGTTTATTAGTTTGTTTATGTTACAACTATGTAATCCAAATGCATAGAAATATTATATGCAACTCAAATACATAAATCTTAAGTTTAGGCCTTTTTAGTAATTTTTTACAGTGTATGATAATTAATTTGTTTAATTTTTATTTCTCATTTTACGGAAGAAACATCTGAGAATAAGTCTATGAAACTAAAATGATGATAACTAGCAATGAAAGAGCAACATCTGAATAATAAAATGCACTTGACACTCAATTGTGTTTCTATTCTCTCATTTTCAAAATGAAGACAGTAATTTTTTTCGTGGACTGTGTTGCATTGTGCACTGTGCACTGTGTTGCACTGTGTTGCATTGTGTCACGCAAGACAACGCACAAGCTAAAATGAATCACAGGTATTTCTCAGTTTTCTGCAGCGTTTGTGCTCCAGACATGAATGATTTCTCAAACCATGTGTGTTGTTGAGCAGAAGTGATCAGATGCATCGTCTTCACAAGGAGGAACCTGAAACATATCGAGACAGCTGAAGATCACAGAGAGACTTTTGTGTCTCATATTTCCTGTAGAAATGTTTGCTGAAGAGAGTCTGGTTATAGTGTGAAGTGATAGTAAAGGTGTGTATTGCACGTCGGCAGGAGTTTAACATCCTGTAAATGCATATTGATCATGCACTTATGTCTCGACTTCCTGTTTGTGCATGCGGGTTTCTGGTGGACAAGAAAGAAAGAAAGAATTTGGCCTTTTCTCTTTGGACTGTGGTGATTTAGAGCAGACCCTGGTTGAAATCCAACAGTAACACTGGATAACAAATGGTTGTCTCTGGTTAATGGGTGCATTAACCTCTCTCTCTCTCTCTCTCTCTCTCTCTCTCTCTCTCTCTCTCTCTCTCTGGACGCACTATAATTGTAATGTCCGTGTCCTTGAGTTGGAGCCAAACTAAGCGAGTCAGGGCTGACATGACCTTGTAGAGATGCTGAGAGAAGAAGCTTACGTATACAAATGTGTTTCTCTCTCTCTCTCTCTGTTCAAGATTGTGTTATGATGTAATGTGTGTTGACCAGCTCAGAGGTTAACACTGGTGTTCCTGTTAAGACCGGCCTCCTTCTCTGAATTTATTTCCCGCTACTGCCTAGGGAGTTTTATGTATTTATTTATTTGAAATCGTTTCTCTTACTAATTTTATGAATTATTTAATTGATGTTAGTCAGTTTTTTTTAAATTGATTTACAAGATTTAAAATATTGTATTTTTAAAATAAATTGTTACCAGGTTTATTTATTTACTTATTTATATATAAATAAACTCCTAATTACTGCTTATTAATAGTTAGTAGTAGTTAAGTTAAGTTTATGTATTGGGTAAAGGATTAAGGGATGTTGAACATGGTCCTGAAGAATAAGACATTAATATGTGCTTTATAAGTACTTATAATCATCCAAAATCCTAGTAATAATATGTAATATATATATATATATATGTAGTGTTTAAATATTTGTATTGGTTTTAACTGGATTTATTTATTTGTTTATTTATGTATCATTTTGTTGTAAAATAATTTATAATTAATTTATATATTTTTTTTAAATAATAAATTATTATTAAAAAAACACATTTTAACCACGTTACAGCCTTGAAACCACACCATCTTAACAGACAAAACATTATCGACATAAACACACCATTTTAAACGTATAGGCGGCATCTTTACTTTATACCTTCCTTAATCATCTATTACTTCAAAAGCACAATCTTCATTTCTCAGAAAGTTCATAAATGGATGTCAAATGACTTCAAAAGCTGGGTATTGATCTTTCTTTTGCTAGTTCTGTTTTCTTCTGATGTAGCAACAACTAAATACATTATCTGTCACGATAAATACGGATGAACCCAAACGCAAACAGGATGTACAACAAATAGTTTAATTACTAACAAACAGGGAAAACAAAACCCACGAGGGGGCAAAACGTAGACAGAACACAAAGAGACTAAACGAGACTAAACTAGACTATAACTAACAATAACTAGACAATACTCTGGAACAGGAAACTCACAGGATACCACAAGGTCTCACAACTCACAATGATCACACAGAGGTAAGGATCACAATGAACCGACACCAGACAGCAAACGCAAGGAGACTAAATAGGAGAACCAATAAGGGGAACAGGTGATGCTAAATAGACAATCATGACAAACGAGGATAACAAGGGGGCGGGGTAAAGTAACGAGACACACAAGCACATGGCCCAAACCAAAGACCATGTGTTGTACACAAACATGGGTCTGCCATGATCCTGTCTCAGAACTAGAAAACTCAAGGACTAGAGGACAGAATCATGGCATTATCATGTGCTAATCTACACTTAGATTCTAAAATAAGTCTGTCATTTATGATGTCTATAATAGCAGAGTGTGTTTTGATTTATTGTTACATTTGTGAATGAGTGCATCATTAAAAACGATCAAACAACACAAGATGGTTAACAGATGCAGGTCATACATTTTTTATTTATATAAATGACAACAGAGTTCATATATAAATCTGGACCATAGTCATATGCTATAGGATATTGACAAATATATAAGAGGCATAAATAAAACATCTTCCTTCCATCATCTCTGACTGTATGTATGGATAATGTGTGCCTCATCATCTTCCCTGCAGGCGTGTTACCTGTCTCTCTGTGTTTAGAGCTGGCGTCAGAGTCTGAATGCGACTGAAGTGAAAGGCTCTGGATATAATGGAGAGATCCAGTGACCTCACCCAGCGTCTTCAGTTACACTGACCCTTCCTTTAGTGCTTTCGCATATAGAGACGCATTAACACACTTTCTGACCCTTAAGAGGATGTCAACATCTAATGTTAAGCTGCAATGTAAGTTAAGGAATGTGAACTTGTTAAACATCATTGTTGAAGCAGATTGAATCTTATGAAAACATGTCCAGGTCATTTGTCATTCCTAAATCATTTTTTTTATTATATATATTTTTTTTATATGATGAATAAAAATGTCCATTAAGATTTCTTATATTAGGCCTTATTTCTAATATTTGAAATATGACAATTAAAATTTGCATACTGTATTTGAGCCCAGACTTTTTAATTGTGTCTGTCTGTGTATATATATATATATATATACAGTATATATCGGCATCTCTCTTAAAATGTATTTCTTGGTTCTGCTTATAAAGATTTATATATGTGTATATATACACTGAAAAAAAATTATTCGTTGAATTTAATAATTTTAATAAAGTGGTTTCACACAATTGATTTTAGCTACATTTAAACAAATGCATTAAGTTGAACTAAAATTGATTGAGTTCAACTTAATGCATTTGTTTAGCTAAAATCAATTGTGTGCAACCACTTTATTAAAATTATTAAATTCAACGAATAATTTTTTTCAGTGTGTATATATTTATATATATACTGTATATTACTCCAATTTTATATTTATTTTTTCATTTAAATAAGTTAAAAAAAATTGAATGATATATATATAGATATAGATATAGATATATATAGATATAGTAATATAGTAGTATATATAATAAGTTTTATGCTAATGAGAATTTGGGAGGTAAATGTGCTTAATTCTCCTGAAAATAAAAATAATGCGAAATATCTTAATGGTCCTAAAAATAGACTTTTTTATCGTAAACTCTTTTTGTTCCTCTTGATCTTTTGACCGTTTCCTCAATGTCAGATGACCACAAACGAGCTTGTGAAGTCTGTGATCTATTGAAGGAAATCTTAACACTCCCTGATGTCTTGAGAAGATTCGTGGGTGTGACGTGCTCATTTTTCTTGTTTAATTTGTATGATGAATGATGTGGGAATGATGTATGAATGATGTGACACTGATAATCTTTCAGAGCGACACACTCCTGTGTGAACGGCTGTGTTCTTCAACAAGAGACCTTCTGGCTGATTTGTTATCATTATGTTCTGAAACAATAGAGGGTGTTGAATATGTTCTATCCTGAGTTGAAGCAGGAAA